>JABFQD010003885.1:0-12515 GCA_022817045.1 Psix sp. ZL-2020 | reverse complement strand
TTAAATAATGCGTTATATTGGTAATAATAGACTTTCACTATCAATCGATGATTTTCAATCAAATATAACGAAGCGCAAAGTTTACGTTCTCGGAGAACTCGATTCCTATTCAATTAAAATTAAAAACGGAAATACGTTAAAAATTATGATCCAACTAATTTGAACCAAAATAAAATGTTACATTACATAGACAAATAAAAAAAAAGCAGTTAATGTTCATTTATTTTCGTTGACTTATCGTGATCAAGAAATAATATATACAAAAAATCAAAACATTGACAACAACAAAGTCTCAGTTCCAGTAACAATGACACCTAATATATTTATGAAAAAAAAACTTGAATAAGAAAGACAAAGTGATTTTAAAGATTAAAAATAAGTGTAAAGTTACTTTAGTTGAGCCGTGACAAAAGATTTGTGTATACTTTTGTTAACTCTTTGATAGATTCTGTATACAACTATATATACATAAGAAACGAAAATAAACATATTGAAATGATACGAAGCTTAGAAAGATTTTATTGGCGTGGTAAATTCGTGTAAAAACATTGAAAATAAAATGGAAATAAAAGAATGTACCTTTGTTTGACCTGGCGGAGTTAAGAGGTCTTGATATCCTCCTGGCAATCAGAGGATTGGAGTAGAGGAGTCTCCTGAGGGAGAATCGAGGTAAAAATCGTCTAGGTCTGGCTGCTACATTGCATGCGGCTGTGACCGCATTCTCGTTTTCTTTTAGCATTGTTTGCGGACCAAAATCATGCGAGTCAAAACGGAGCAGATACTTTGCGTTGCTGTCGTGCACGATGGGCGACGACTTATGCAGCTTATTCCTCTAAACTCGTTAGAACCACCGATGAGTCATCTTCACGTATACACATAAAACTCACCATTCGTGATCAGCACTTGGCTAAAATGTACCCTACTATCCTTGCACGCTTTATTGGTTAAGCGATCCTCCAGCAACGACAGCTGACCACAGCTGACTGCTCCATCAATCACCTCAATCGTGATGCGTTGCCCGTAAACACCAGTAAATCTCAGACAGAGACACACAGCTTCGCACTCACTTTCTTTTATTCCCTCTTTTTCTCTCACGAAATCTGCTTACGCATTTGCCTTTGCACCAACAGCATTTCACATATCAACAAACACAAAGTACCAACTTTTCTTTGCCGATTTTCGGCAACCAAATTGTCCTCTTTTCGTTTCGTGCTTCAGTTTAGTCAAGGACAGAGTGACAGATATGCTGGAACATGACTTGAGTAATTATTACCAACATCACACATTAACTCTTCCACTCGCATTGGCGCTAGCTCCAATATCATAATTCACGGCATCCTATTGGCTCAGCAGCGACACTAATACTCTATTTCATTGGCCTCGTGTATTTTAAATTGAACGCAGTTCTGCCAATATCAAAATCAACTCGTTGCTTTTCAATTCAAATATTTGTTCATGTTACTGAACTATTAAACAGATAAAAAAACAAAAGATTAAATTAACGATTAAAAAATAGGTGGTCGAATTATTGTAAGGGAATATATTACTTATGTTTCCATTAAATTATTTGTATATATATAAATAATAACTAAACAAATTAATGTATAATATTCATATATAATTTAAAACTTATAATAAATATAGCATTTTCATATTCTTAATTATGTAGTTACTTTTAAACTAAGGATTTATATAATTATTAATAGAATAACAAAATTGCCTCTGACAAATTCAAACTATATCCTTTTTAATCGCATTTTTTACACTGATATATTTAAATTATTGTATTGATCAAAAAACAAAAATCTTTAATTATGCATGACAGTTTGCAAAAATCAAACAAAACCAAAAATAAAGTAATACAAATCAGATTTAGAATGATCTAAAATTGCATTAAAAATATGTATAAGGTGTAATAATACATAAACAATGAAGGAAAAATGAAGAAACGTGCATTGGATACGCTGCCTTAATTTTATTCCATCATTATTACAATAAGATGTCGTACTTTTAAAGGTCAACAATATTATTAAATATTTCGTATATCGCGTTAATTTTAATACTTCGGAAACAATATGTTTATTATATTTCATATAATTATATATATATATATATATTTATATATATTTGTATTATATATGTAATATATTAAAATATACATCTTGTAATATTGTAACATAATATATGTACAGTCTTGAGTGATCTATGTACAAAATAACACTGCACCTTACTAAATTAGTTTCCATTATTATCATGCACTCGATTCAACTATTTGAAATAAATGCATCAAAAGTCTGTCGTTGCAAATAAAAAGGGTTTGGGCACACGCGGGTTAAAGTCATAACAACCATTTTCGAATAGAAATACTCAATTACTACAATTAATAATCGAATCAAAAATATGATATACAGAGAAGTTTGAATTTCATTTGAATGCGACTTCTTGTCTTACGCCAAAACCATTATTGTTTTCTCTTTTCAGAAAATACTATTGCTTCCATGGCCTGTTCTTATATCATATTTTTAACTAAGCAATTACATAGAGCTGAGGTAAATTTCTGGATACATCTAGGAAAATTAATATCTAATAGGTACTGTGATTTAAGTTGCGGTTAAGTAATGCGAACCACAATTATGAAGTCCGCACAGAGGTATATATGTTCGACTAGAGTCGCATTTTACAGTACAATAAATTATACTTCAACTATGATTGATTTGGAAAATGTTGCGCACTTTTTGTTCAGTTTCCTAAACTGAACTGTATTTTACATATTTCATTCATCGAAGCGAGTCTTATTTACATATATTCATAGAACTAAAAATCAGAGGACCATTCAAGTCTCTTATTAATCTATACAATTTTGTTGGGAAAATATAATCGAAATTAGATGCTAATGAAAGTGTAACATTACGATTGTATACGACACGAAATTTGTGAACTAAGTATCATTTGAATATTGAAAGCTACTTAAGAAATAATTCGAATCGATTAAGTACCTTGAATGCGGAAATAGATCAAAATTATTTCTACACCGACTATACTGAGAGAAATATATGTACTTATGTCAACGGAGAAACTGAATTCAAATGTATTTCTCTCAACGCAACGTAAATTAGAAAATACAATTTCCATAACCAAATTTGCTTATTCTAATAAAAAGTACACTTAATATTAAATACATAATGTAATACGCAGTTCAAAATTAACGCTAAACAAACGTAGAACGACCATAAACATAATTATTATTAGTATTTTCGCAACAATTTTCATCAAAGAATAATATACTTTGTCTTACTCTTACATTTTATTCAATGAAACATGATTTT
Source organism: Psix sp. ZL-2020 (assembly GCA_022817045.1). Taxonomy (NCBI): domain Eukaryota; kingdom Metazoa; phylum Arthropoda; class Insecta; order Hymenoptera; family Scelionidae; genus Psix; species Psix sp. ZL-2020. Next base: position 9,189 of record JABFQD010003885.1, on the reverse strand, counting down.
CATTTTCAATGTTCTGTGCCTTTTAAAACAAACCACAATTCTTCGTGACGAAAATTGCTTTGTCAGTTTCTTTTTGTGTTACACTTTGTACAGAGTTTCAAGATTTTTTATTCAGAACTTAATTTGTAATCTATTTACGCCATTTAATTAATAACAAAAGTAACAAAAAAGATTTGCTTCTTGTACAAATTGAACTTTTCTCTCAAACATTCCTTAAACTATGGCTTCTTTTTCAATTACACAAATTCAAATAATCCTTTATTTGATTTACACTATTTTACAACAATGAACAAAATACGATACAATTGCAATAGATGTAAAAAAATGCAAACGAGCGGCAATGTGACAACAAAATTAAAAAGACACTGTTTTTAGTAGTAAAGTGGGACTTGCATTGTGTCGACTATTAACATTTCTACGATTTTGAAAGTAACATAACAATTTGAATCAACCGGTACAGTTGAAAAAAATAAACTTAATAATTAATACATCTTATAAAATCTGAGATTCTGAATAATAAACTATGCAATATGCATAAATGTAACTTAAAATTAAAAAAAGAACATTCATCATTTTGTATGTACTCGAACATACAAGTCGGCAGCATTATTACGGATCACTGAATTAGAATATTGTACATCAATTTTGAGCAACATTGGGTATTTGCATTCTGTCTAAAAAGTTTTTATCAAAAATCTGGACGAAATGCTCCCTGATTTTTTTTCCTTTACATATATGTATATATATGATCATTTGTATTAAACTTAAAGTTGTGTTTATAAGTGTGTGTCATGTATATCGTCCATGTGTATATGTTTCTATGTTTTCATTATTGTACTACTTGCATTTTATTTTATTTTATTTTATGAACGTGCTTTAAAAATAATACAGCGGCTTGAAAGCCGAGAAGGCCTCCAGACGATCTAGATTCTTCGCTTACAGTTTATCAAAGTTGAACACACGATTGTTTATTAATTGTCATTGACGCTTTATGAAAATATGTTATTTCAGTTTAAGATCTCGTTTTACAAATGTTGAAATCGTCAAAAATTATACTTTACATTCGTGAACTTGTACATGACTATGAAATTTTCTACTTTGAGCTTAACACAAATTACAATGATTCATAGTTTTATTTCCAGCAGTATAGCAAAAAAAAAAAAAAAAAAAAAAAGAAAAAATATCTGAAACACAATCTCTATGGTTTACTTGTGAAGATACATAGAATATTTCACTCTATATTTTCTGTACATCTCTCTTCATTTACTTTCATTGTGTGACAAATAAATTAAATGTTTGGAAAAAGTTCTTTTGTGCTTCAGCATATTTTTGAACTTTGAATGTTTCATTTATATGGGGGAAACACGTTCCTTGTGAAAATGTTATTAAAGGAATTAAACTATCTAGTTATAAAAATGGTTTTGAAATTTTTGATGTTTTATGGTATCACAATTTTAATCCCTTAGAATCATAAAACTTTTATGGAGTTGAAAATGTTAATACTAAATGTTTCACAATCAGCAGGCGAGGGAATGTTACAGATCATAATTTACTAAAACGAATTATAATTTGCTGGAATTGAGTAGTGCATATATCATTAAATATATTTAGATTTAATACACATTATGTAATTAAATAATGAAGATACTGAAAAGCAAAATCATAAAAAGAGATTGAGAAAATCTGTCAGACAAAACACATGTAAATATGTAACAAAAATGTAAAACATTTCCATTGGAAATGACGTTTTATATTTATGACTTTAACTCATTTGAATAGTGATACTGTATATAACATAAAAAATGTTTCAAATACCCAATAAGAAAATTGTATAAAATCAAAAAAAAAAGAATAAACCATTTAGTTCCTTTAATAACAATGTTATTATTTATTCACAGATTTAAATACTTCAATTTTATGATTTTGATTTACAACTGCCATCAACTTTATTAGTATAAACGTAGTGAAATTATTTCGCGATGAATTAGAATTGCACAGAATTAAAATTACTGTGACATTAAATAGAGACCAACTCGACATTTTCTTCATTCATTTATCATTTTCAAAATTAGCACATATTCTCGAACCGGTAATTTTACAGCATAAAAACGATGTAATATAAATTGCAAAATCTTTTTATGATTAAACATAAATTATAATACATAAATGAATAATTTTCTGTTTCATTTACACGTAACAAAAGTAAATTTTACAAATATACGAAATCCAATATCTGCAAGTATTTATGTTTTTTATGATCAATTGAAAATGAAAGCAACTAAAGATGTAAATGAAATCACATTTAATAAATAATACTATGTAGAGTTTAGAGAATTAACAAGTAAGCAGAATCATTATACCGAAATGGTTTTACTTTATGTAAACTGATAAGTTAAAGAACTATTTTTTTAAGTCTCATGTAAACCATTACAATTGTATAAAACAGTTTAAAAATCGTGATTGTAATATGAAATATTAACATTTAATTTGCAACATCATTAAAAATACAAAAATTCAGCAAGTTCGAAATGATATTATTAATGAGTACAATATATTTTTGTTTTACTTTTGCATTGACTGTTGTCAGATATAAAATAATGAAAATGATGATTCTTAATGAACTTGAAATAAAGTTTATACAAAACTAACAATACTGTATAGTTATGAAACAAAATCAACTCATGAATAATTAATGTAAATAATTGAGTAATATATTTGCTAATTCGATTCTATTTGAAATGTGCTCATTCATATAGATTCGATGCTTTGTGACTTGATTGTAAATCACTGATTATTGCATATATTAAATTTGATTTTTAGGTATGTGCTTTAATACAGTACACATAATTGTGTTATTTAATATATTATATACGTGTATTCTATTTGTTATTTAACGTTTAAGTTGTACTGAATGTGTGAAGTAATAAATATAACGGTGGAAGTACAATAACATTATCGACATGTCTACATCATTTTCTAAACGATATAACTTAGATTCTATCAGGTACTGTGATGGGTTTTTCTGTCATGGTAACATGCACTATTCTGGTACTTTTAATTTTTCAAGTCATTTTTTCGTTTAGTCAACATTTATATTAAAAGCTTTTTTTTATAATTTAGTTTGATTGGCTGTTTCAAAAAACTATTGTACAGATATCTAAGGAATACTAAATTTCATTTCAAAATTGATAATTTGTTACTTAAGAAAAACCACATTTGTTTACTGTTGTAGAGGAATGTTTTGTAAAAGATATCGTTTAATGTAATGATTTAAAATTACACATATTTTATAAATATATGAGCTGTTTTAGCGATGACTTTTTAAGTATAAAGAAAGAGATACATGAATATTTATATTTAAATTTATATTTTGTTCAGGTTATTAATCAAAATCGATCGGAGCAAAGAATTAAAGAAAAAAAAATTAAACAGGACAGCATACCCATTTGAATTATACTGTTATTGTGCTCCCTATTATTGGATTAGCATTTGAAGACTATGAAACAGGGATCAAATTCAGTCAGAGCGCTTGATTCATCTATAAATGATCTAAAGAAAAAGTATTCAACAAAATCCTTGCGGAATAACTAATACATAGCTTTATCTATAGTATACAATATATAAACGACCATGTTATACTTCATAAACTATTGCTTGTGTTATTGAACTAAAATATAAGAAATTCAGTTTGAAGGGACTTCCTGATCAGTCAAATCGATTTCAAGTATGAAGTTTCCCGGGCAGTCTTATGTTCTAGTTAATCAAATCTGTATAAATTTCTTGTATAAATGCTTGTAAGCCTTCTATTAAAATTGAGCAGTCTTTCAACATTGACAGAAGTCTTTAAAATGTTTCTTCTATATTTGAAGTATTCAATGTATATTATTACTGCGAGATCAGTCAGAATGAAATTGATAAAAGTAAGTCTAATGGGAGTATAAATTATCAAAGTATTTAAATATTAATTTCAGTTAAAAAAAAACACGAACTTGCTAAGATATCAAGTTGTCTGTTCAGAGACTCAGCCAGTATTTCAGTAATAAATTTAATTTCATTTGAAGTGAAGAATTTCTAAAACCTTTCGATTTTGTGAAACTGAATAATTACACAAATAAAGATGGAATATATTAAATATTGAGATTACTTTACGACTATCAAAGAAGAACTATTTAAAGGAGATTTGTCACAATTCACATATAGCAAGAGTTTGCGTGACCTCTTACAAATATTAAGATGTCTCCAGGATTCAATTAGATTGATTTTACGAAATGTCCTCAGACAATCATAAGAAGATAGAGAGAAAACAAAATCTACCAATATTCAATTAGATACTTTATCATGAGATTGTATAGAATCCCATATAAAGAAACTCAAGATCTATTCAAGTATCCTTACTTATGCGGTGATCATTAACAAATGATCATTGTCTTTGCAGCTGTGTAGCCAAAGGTTTGCCATTCATTGGAATTATGGGAAAACACTCTTTAAATAAAAGTCTACTCAGAATATGAAGACTCAAATCAGCAAACAAAATGTATTAAACATAAAGAATTCATCCCTTATTTATTGTTGTCATGTCTGATTCTATCAGATGAAGGTCTATTAAACTTAAAAAAGTAAATATAATGTAAAAAGATATTTGTATCATTAGTTCATGATGAAATAATTTTGACAACTTTTTTCCTTTCCTCTTTTATAAGCTCTATATGTTTAGTGGAAGTTTGAAACAGGGATTTTTAGATTCTAAAATGTGACAACTCTTTCTAGGAAATTATATGGAGTTTGATCGATACATGCTTATCGGATGAAGATACACATTAATATCTAAAGTCAAACATTGTTTTCCCTTTTCATATATTTTATGTCAAAATTTTCAGATTGTAACTTTAATCCTACTATTCAGAGACACTCATCATCTGCGATCACACGTTCTATAATAACAATAATAATTATAATTAAAAAATATTTCATCAATTTAGAAGAAGAAACTCATTAAATATTACTATCAGTTAATAATACGAATGAAAATTGCATTTTAAAAAGAGTTACTACACAGATAGGTGTAATCCTATCAAAGTCTCGGACTGCTTTTAGAAAAGATGAACAGTCATCAGATGTAAATGGCTTAATAATCCAATTTACATCTTCAAGTACACTACTGTCAAAAGAAGAATTAAAAAGATTATTGAGTAGTTGAATATATTTTCTTATTAAATGCATTCCATTGTGAAAACTATTTTCTCTCTTTATACTTTAAGATTTTAATATTAACACTGGAATAACGGCAAAATTCTGTTGGAAAATAAATTGTTTATAGTAAATTTTTCTAAGATAAATTTATATTATTTTTATTTTCTTAAATATACGTTTTATTCTAAGCTTTATTGCTTTGATTAATATCATAAAAAGCAATAATTTCTTATTTATTTGAATACTTATATTTTTATTAATTGTAAAAATGTATGCAAAAATGTGTTATGTTTCATTTGAAAATTATTTTCTTAAATAAAAGAAAGTATAAAATGTAAAAATCAATTAACACCGTCATTCTAGTGTTAAGTATTGGAGGAAAAAATGTTTGAGTATCAAAGTCATAGAAAAGGCAATGAAACACTTCTTTTCCTGCAGTGAATAGACAAAGACTTATGATCGAATATCTGAAGTCCCTTCAGTGTTGCAGTTTAAAAACGTTCTAAAAATGTATGTTATTCATAAATGCAATCCCTGAATATTGAGAAGACTCATATGTACTGAAATGACGAAAAGACTGTAAACCTGTCATTGAATTTATCAAAAAAGAAAACAAATTCGAATCTTTCATATACGAAACATACGTATATGCTCATATATAAGTAAATATCTAAACATTCACAGTAAATAACGACAAATTTATTTACAATATCAGTGTGATTCATATTTTTAACCCTGTCATTCACTATGTGTAAAATAATATTCAAATTATCTTTTCATTATATCTGTTACAATTGAAAGGTAAAATTTTATCAAATATCTTTATTTTTAATTGATTTCAATTAAATGAAATTGAAAATCGATGAAGGTTAATTAAGAATCAACGGTGATTAATGTGTGACAGAAAGGGTTAAAATTGTTTTGCCATTTCTGATGCAGAGTGAAGAGTATTTGACTGGAATCGGATTCATATCGTCCTTTTTGTTGTGTTACTCCATTGTACTTTTATTCAGGTTCACTTTGTAGCCATGAATAATCCACTCATTTCCGTGAATTTACTCATTCAATTATTTTTAGCTATTTGCAGCAGCATCACAGTTAGATTTCAACACACCTTGAGAGTACTGCTTCAACCATTAGGTCCAAGAATGACAACCTGTGACGGAACTGTCGCTTTTTCTAATACCACTTCGCTTACCGTATGAGCTAAGTTATTGTTCAAGCTACTGTTACTGGCACGCAGACTACAATTTATCAGTGTAAGCTGCGTCGAGTCAAAATCTTGCTCCGACATATCCATCGATGGTTCTGCTTTTGTCGCAGTGATGTTGTTCATATTTGCAAGCTGTTTATGAAATACATTTTAAATTATTTTACAAATAACAAAAATCATTGCGGTTTCCGAAAATAAGAAAAAATGAATATTGAAAATGTGCATATAAAATCCAAATGTTGTATTTTGTAGATCGTGAAAATCTAATAAGAAATGTAGGTTTAACAAAATTTAAATACAATTCTAAAAATCACACTCTCATCTGGCATAATTGTTTATATTGTGTATATTGTTATGAGGAAGTAAATGAAACAAAATTTAAGTTTCTTTTGCCAGTCATAAGTTTTTAATAATTTTATATTATATATAGGATTATATTTCTCTGCGAAAAGGCATGAAGATTTAATTAATGCACATGATTTAAATTAATAACATTTAAAAATGACTTTGAATATTTATTAAAAATAGAATCTATATCATTTAAAATGAATTATATGTAATTTTTTAACGAAAATTAGATTCTTAAATGCTTGACGTTCATACTTCGTTTAGCTCGGCTTTGTTAATGGAAGTTGTCACTTTGCAAAATGTTATAAAAATATCCACCAGGTGGCGCAAAAGTGGATATCAGATCCCAATATTTCAATTCAAAGTTTTTTTCAAGATTTTCTTTTTTTCGTTCGTTATTTTTTGTATATTAAAAAGTAAAACATACTTTTTATGTAAAAATATTTAAAAAATTATAAATATATGTATAAATATATTTAAATATATAAATATGGTGTTTCTCTAACTCTGTTTAAAAATAGTGATTGTGTTACTAGCTACGAAGATGTGCCATTCTATGGTAAGGGCTGTAAACCTACGAGTCGTTGATCGCATTTTCGTAGCGCAGTGCACATTTTATTTTTTTTTTCTATCGCTCTAAAAATATTACTTTGAGTGGCTTCCCCTCCGCCTCTCAGCTCAATGAGAATTCTTAAGTTAAACGATGTGAGTAATCTGCGAAGTGTCAAATTCGCGAAGCAGCAAACCCGCAAAGCGGGCAAAGGAAATTAAAAAGGAATAATGCTCTCCAAGAATGTTAAAAAACCTTCTCTACTTTTCCAAAACGTATCAGTGGGAGAAGTAATTACTTCTATCGTAAGAAAATTTTTTATTTTGAATAAAAAAGATATTACGTGATAAATATTAGGTGTATTTTTTCACTTTTTATCAGTGAATTTGTAATGAGAACTTGTAATATTTTAATTTTTAAAACTACTCGTGTTATCTTTTGTTCTTTATTACCGAGTGGAGTAACCATGCATGCCCAGTTAACAGATTTGCACGTCACAGCCATGAAAAAATTGATTGCCACAGAATAACACTTTCATAACTAAAAACTGCCACGAAAAGTACAACTTTTAGAGCAGATATCAGGAAAAAAAATATTGAAAAGTATCTTTTGAGATACTTCGTTTTTAAAATAGAAAAATTTGATTTTTGAAACTTACTTGTTGAGATTGTATATTACTGCAATCCTTGGAATTACCATTATGTTGCCACGACAGTAGTAACGGCTGGTTAACACAAGGTTCAGCAACTATACCATTGGTAGCACCTTTGGTATCAAGATGTTGACTAACAATTTGTGGACATAAAACAGCCAACTCGATTTCTTTCGTCGATTTGTTAGTTGAAACATTATGTTGACTCGTTGAGGTCGAAGCTTGTTCAATACAGCAACCATTTGCGTCACGAGTTGGTAATTGACGCAGTTTACGGATATGAATGTTGCGTTGCAATAATCTTGTTGTTTCACATTTTCTTCTGCAATACATGCTGCACAAACAGACTGTGATGAAAACGATGCTGATGCCAACTCCAAGAATGATTCCTAAACTCTGATCTGCTTTCATCATTGCAGGTGGTTTTTGCTTATCTAATGAAGTTGAAATTTTCGAAGGTACACCACCCGTTACTATCATTAGTGGATCTGAACGCTTGCCATAACCAGCTTGTGTAGATGCTTGCACCACAACAAAATAACGTTTGCCAGAAAGTAGAGCTGGCAAATTTGCGAAGGTCTTATTTCCACTAATCTCAATATTCTTCCATTCAGAAATAGGGTCACTTAAATCTGTCGTATACGAAACCAAGTAGTTTTGAATTCGTCCATTCAGTTTACTAGGCTCTTTCCATGCGATACGAACGGTTGTACCGTTGGCCAAAAACCATTGGACTCCTTCGATTTTGTTTGGTACTTGAACAAATAATACTTAATATTACTGCCTGTTTTTTCTTTTTTTATCATATTCCATAACATACACTGTATGCAAGAAAAAGCCACCTAGTCAAAGTCAAAATTTTGACTTTTACTTATAAACCATATTCATACTAAATTAAAAATCCATGATATAACTATGCCATGTACCCATTATGCACCCATAGCACAATTATTCAATAATTCAATGTGTTATAACAGCTTAGTATTATCACCACCATTCCTCATTTTGACATTTATGGCCATTTTTAAATAGCCATAACTTCATCATTTTTCGTCTAAAATGAATATTTTTTTCATTTTGTTCAGAAATACAAAGCTTTCCGAAATCAAATTGAAGTACAAAATTCAAATTTCAATTTCAATAAAAAAACTTATGTATTTAGACAATAATTTTCAATATTAGAAGCATCTGAAAATCATCAAAATTTTTACTTCGACTAGATAGATTTTTTTGCAC
>JABFQD010003884.1:0-12519 GCA_022817045.1 Psix sp. ZL-2020 | reverse complement strand
ATCTTATCTAAATTTAATTATTTTCTCTAAAATTATTAAAATATGATTTAAAATGAAATTTTACCCTAAATTTATCAACTTTATGTTTACCAACATTGTTTTATTGTTTACTGATAATTTATTTTATTAAACAATTAACCTATTTGTGTATTAATTCGTTCTTGCACATAATGGTGATAGAGAGAAATAGCACGTTTTTTCTATTAAAGTGTTAAGTTCTTCGAAAATGCCTACTGCACATTGGCCTTTATGTTCACCTAACTTGATCCCGTGTTCTGACATTCGATTACATGTATCACAACTTAGTGCTGAGTGTATGCGGTGGATTTTATTTAAAGTTTTGTGTGTTATTAAGAGACACGTAGTATCTCGAGCTAAGTACAAGAATAAACGAAATTGGACATTTTTTTCATGCCACAAAGACATTACTGTGTTATTTTCAGATACGAATCAATTTTTCGATATTAAAAAAACACCATAATAAGAAAACAGTTATAATATTGCATTATTTTAGTATTACCAATATTGTGTGGATAAGATTTAAGAGAAAATTCATTTTGGTCCATCCGTGCTCGAGATGTAATCATTTAAAATTTTATAAAAATCGTATATTTGGTATACACCTTTTCTTTTTTCTCCGGCAACTCAATTCTTAGATCAATTAGAAAAAAAAACAAATCATCGTTTCCGCGTGTTTCAAAAAGGTCACAGTGATAGTTTTATGGGACGAGCTTAACAGTTCCGGACATTAAATTCACCAAACCCCTTTTTCCTTGGTGATGGAATGAGTGGAACGGAGCATTTTGATCTCTATAATAAATCAAACAAAAACGAGTAAAGAATCGATGTATATGAAAAATAGACGTGTTAACAATTGTTTAAAATCTTTAATTAAAAAACAATACTTTACTGCCCCCACATGTTATAATCCTATCCGTCGGGTAAAGAGTAAGGGAATTATATAAGAAATTTAATGCTACTTGAGTGTTTAATGTGATCAGTCATATCTGAATGACTTCTAGCTATACATATGGTTGAAATGAATGATTTTATACAAATTGCAAGAGGTTTTGCAATTATATATTTGTGAAACAATCATGTTTGTTAGATATTAAATAAAAAAATCTTATTTATTAAAACTTCTTATTCGAAAATATAAGTAAAATGTCTGTTTGATGCAAATTCCAGATGACATTGTAGTCACATATTTATGCACAAATAATATTTGTCAGATACTAAATAAAAAAGTCGTATTCTTGTGTTTTTTAATAAAAAATTATAGAAGAAAAGAAATTTTCCATGTAAATTTCAAGTGGTGCTGGAGTCAAACATTTTTCAAAAACGAATGGTTTTAAGATAATTAAAAAAACCAGTCGTATCATTATGGTTTTGATTCGGAAACTAGACTTCCAATAGGAATTCATATGTAATTTAAAAATGTGGCAGCATTAATAACTAATTTTGATTAAAATACTGAAATTTTGGTTTGTTTGATGACTTCGTACGATATGATGTTACAATTTGTAATTAATGTATGAGAATTAATCTGCTATTTATTTTACTGTTGTATATTTTTGTTGACGTCGTATGAATTAATTTTTAATGTAATTAACATTTTATATCAGCTAGCTCATCTAAAAATGTTGTTACTCAATAATTGCTGTTTATATTGATTTTAATGTGTATTGTGAAAGAATATAACAGTTTTTTGTACTTGGCCTAAACTTTTTAATTTTTTTCTACCAAGTATATATTCCCGATTTCAACTAATTTGATATTTCTTTAGTTTTATGGCAGGTTACAATCTTCAATGCAGGAATAATTATTCATGTTGTAATTAAATATGTAAATAATTTATTTTATAATTTGTTCAAGAATGTTCAAGAATGAGAATCACAATCTGTTTAGATTGTGATTCTCATCAATATTCAGTTGCTCGTAAATTGGACTAATTATGGGGAAAAAATACAGCCATTACATATATGTGCAAATTATTAAAATCGATTCATAGCACTTGGCATCTTGATACACAAATAGCATATCCCCAAAATCTATACATCAAAATGATCAGATTAATAGAAAAATTACCGGATGACAGAGCATGATAGTTTTTTTTATTAAACAAAAAAGCAAATCAAAATCAATATATCGATTTTGCAACGTAGTTATGAAATCGGTTGTTGCAAATACTGCAACTGAAATTCATAACATAAGTTTTGTAATAGTTTACATTTCTAAACAAAAGTTAAATTATATGTGTCAAATGTGTATCGGCGTGATATGTAAACAAAATCTATGGTAGCGTCATTTTATGATAATAAATAGCAGTAATCTTTAAGTTAAATACATTGCTTTTTGAAATTTTTAGATTGTAATTATTTTAGATTAATATGTAAACGCGTCTGTGAATATTTTGAAATTATTCAAGAAATAAATTTCCCTAGAATATTTATAGCCGAAGGATTCAATTGAATATTTACTACAAACGAATTTCCATATAAAACTTAAAGAATATCATAAATTTACAATCCTATTTTGCGTTACCAGTCAGTGACAAAGAACTTGAACGATTTAACTTTTTGTCTTAAATTGTATACGATCATGCATGTCATATATTGTATATATATTGTATTCTAATTTAAAATAAACTATACCTTCTATACATATACATATATGTTAATTAAAATCATAATAAGTCGTCTTAGAAAACTGCCTGTTGTATAATTTCATTTAGGAAATGAATACGGAATAACAATTTTCTTTTCTTTTTAAAAACAAATCTTTATTTATACAATTGCCTAATTTCTGATAATAATGTAGAGAAGCTTAAGAGTAACTTTTATAGCATCTGAAGAATGTTAATTAAGTTAATTTTTGAAATATAATGTTAAAGTAAAACAGTGCAGGAGTTCAGAAATTTAAATAGGGTTTAGACATGAAGAACATTTTACAGATAGTTTTTATTATAGCAGTGAAAGCTGGAATGTGTCACACAGAGTACCTTAGTAGCTTGAAAAAGAAGTTATTCTTTAGTTATTATTAATGTTCTTGCGGCGATATAATTTTTTTCAATTTAGCGGACCTCGATTTATTATCAGCTTGACAAGTTGCTGTTGCTCGATTGTTCTGATAGTGTCTTGCACTAGTTTGTTTCTTACTAGTAAAAACACAACATTTTTAAGTGTAAAAGTATCACAGTTAAAGTAATGCAAAATTCAGTACTGAAGCTAGTCTTATATTCGTTTTGTGCACTTTATCATTATAATTTGTAGTATATATTGAAACCTATCACCTGTTGCGCACTGTTCACACCCTCATCACTGTTGGCCCCAGCCGGAACATTTAGCATATGCGCAGCAGCGTGATGCATTAATATGCTAAAATTAATAAACTATGAATAAAAAATAATTTTATTACAAAATTTAGTCAAAAGGTTCTAGTATAAATTATTTTAAACTACTAATCCTTTTTTTTTAGAAATTCAGTATAATTAAAATGAATAATCCTTTCTCATGTACAGGCTGGCATCTATGACGTCAGAAATTTTGTGATACATTGTGTATCAAGAACACAATATGAGAAATCGCAAACTCGTTTGAAGATGGCTGCACGAATTTGCCATCTCTCATATGTTGCATATAAGAGATATACACATATTACTTTGCATAACGAATGCACTCACGCAATAGCTGCTTCAAATATAATGAGAATAAAATCGTAAAATAACGAAACAGCGACGCGATGCAACCACGTAGGGGTAGAGAGGGCGGAGCTCCCCGATATAGATGTGGATATTTTTAAAATGGAAAATTATTCTATAAAAAATATTAGAGTTGCATAAAAGACGCTGTTGAAAAATACGAAATGAACATAAGACCGATTCACTTTAGTTCGTGAACTTCACGCTCCGCGCAGAGTCTCAGTCTTTAGTAACGTGATAAAAAGAAAAGGCTATGCGGTTACTAATTGCAGATTACAGGATTTGCTAGCCTGCAATGAGCCATATTACGCCCTGTAAACTAAGCTATAAAGGCAGCTTTGCAATGCCTGAGTTAAATAAACCCTACATATTCTTAATCAGGAAAAAATGAATAATTTCTTCCTCTACATATATTCTTAATCTCTAAGTCACAAGGAAAAAATTCCTCTACCCTATTTTCTCATTTAAGTGACTTTTTCATTTTCAAAAAATCGATTTGTTTTACGGAAATTGTTTTTTACCAGCCTTTAAAATAGAACAGTGTATGTCACAATAGAAAGTGAGCTACAAAGTATATTATGATATAACATACAATGCTCTATAACAGAAAACGCAATTTTGAAATGCGTTTTTCTCAAAATGATGTTTTTCATGATTGTTGACATTAATTGACATGTTTTTCAATAATTCGTTAACAACAGCCTACATGTTGCATTTTTCATCCAATTTGCTTTGAAATTTTATACTAATCATCGTTACATTTTTATTTAGGGATCATTAGGCTATATTTTTGACATTTATTTTTTTTTTTACCAAAAAAGATAAACATTTTTTCGTTATTATTAAATGGGTATAACTGTGGAAATCGCAAAAACATCGTAGTAGCGGTATTTTTAGAAGATAGTCTTAGTTCTCAGGTTGCAGCGGTTATAATTATGGTTAAAAGAACTTCAAAAACTGTGAAAAGATAATTAACGATATATCTGCTAAAATGTTGAAAAGTTGCAATTTGATTACATTTTTATATCTAAAAATTACGTAAAGGGCTTTTTTTAGCCTTAAAAGTGTTATTTTTCTTTACTGTCACCTTTGTATCAACTAATGGTTGATAAGGTAGGCGCCTATGGGGACAATACCTGTCATATTTCAAGTATTTGATCTTGATCTAAAGGAGAACAATTTAAAATTTTCGAAAAGTAATTAGACAATAATTATGACAGTAGATTGTATTTTTTACGTTGATAAAAGTATGTTGATATTAATAAAGTTAATATTAATAGAATTTCTTAAATTATGGTTGGTTTTCCTTCACGTGGCACGTAAGTAAAAAAAAGTGAGAGCGCCCCACTGCTGTCCATCTCGGATGAGAGACCAATCTGGGCAGAAAGGCCAAGACAGGGTTGCTAGAAACAAGGAGCTGGTGCGAGCTGTTAAATTTATAATTCTCAGTGTTAGTGAGAGGTGTAATAATTAAAATAAGACACAATTTCATTGTGTTATTCTCGAATCGGTGGCCTACAAAAAAATTTATTAAAACATATATAAATAAAAGAAATGTAATTTAGCATTTATTAAAAATCGATTCACACAATTTTAGTACAATTCAAATTAAGCTTTGATTTAATAGTTCTGTGAACACGAAAAACACAGCTGGACAAAGTCATAATACGTAGGCAATAAAGTTTATTCTCTTGACTATTCATAAAAGATCTTTTCTTTCTGCGGTGGACAAAAATGCCGCAGACAATTTTTCTAAAATATATACTAACCTCTGAACTTGAATTGTAGAAGAATAGTTTATCCTCTAATAAGTAATTGGGTTAAATTCGGGGTAAAAAATTAGTTCAATAAAAATAGGCTTTAAAAGGAGAGAATTCGATATTTTTTTATATACTATTTTATAAATTAAGTTAAAGGTAAAATAAAACTTAATTTATGATGATTTCTTTAACTCCATATAATTCCTGTTGTTTGGTTTGTTACGAAATATTAATTATTGTATTAACATCTTTCTAGTCGAATTAAATTAAATTTTGTTGAAAACAGTTGACACAAACATGTACAGAACTGCCATTCTTATAATCATTTTTGACTTTTCAACGGCAATGGGTTAATTGAGTTCGGACTATAAAAATAACATTCCGATTTTAAGATTAGTAGTTATTCCACGTTTTCATATAAAAATGCTTTTAAACTCTTCCTAATAAACAAGTTATGGTTAAGATAATGGTTTTATCAAAATAGTACATTTCGAAAAATAATATTTTTTATTGCTGTCATTTTGCATACTTAATTACAATAGTATGATCTATAATAATGAATATTATATGGATTCTTTACATTAAACATGAGTTTTTATTTTAACAATACTTTTTACCTTCGAAAGGTTTACTTCATTTTGTGTGGATAATTATTCAAACTTATTTGGTATATAAATATTTTTTCATATTATTATTTATCATTTCTTATTTTATTTATTGTTAATCAGTGTATGCTTACTTCAGAAACTGAATAATGTAATGTTTTGTTTCTACTACTTTTTTCAGTATTTTTTGTAAAGAGTGCGCATAACTTACCAGTAACAATGCTCACGCACATAATCGATTCGTAGGCGCCGCTGCGATACATTCGTGGTTCAATTATCCTGATACACATTTTAAAATGATTTTATTTTTACTTCATTTATTCAAGTTTTTTTATAACATGTATAACAATAGAGATGTGCACAAAATATTTTCAACGATAGTGCAATTAAAAAAAAGTTTCATATATGTTCGACAGCTATGCATGTATTACATTTGCAACGTCTATCCTGCAAAATAAATTTAAATATTCATCAAATTTCAAAATAAAATTAATTAACATTTATATGAAAATGAAAAATTTGTTCTGATTATCAATAGAAAGTGATACTAATTGTGAATTCGATAAGGTCAGTTCTAACGCCTCGACGTCCATTTATCGTATTTTATTTGAAATAACAAAATTTGAACTTTATTGAAAATTGCATAGAAAATATATAATTGTCAAGAATATTAGCAATGAAATATTTTTTGACAAATTCAACTTATGCGAGATTTACGTTAAGAAGACCATAAATTATATAAAAAAAGGCTTGTTTAACATATTTGATTTTATCACCAAAGTTAGTTCTATTTCTACAGTACAGCGTACTGGGAATATGACGGTCTTATGTTATTGTTTTTATGTATTAAAAAAATGTGCCAAGAGAAAGAAAAAAATCTTAATAAAAAACAAAAAAAGAGCCATATTTTCAGTACACTTTAAATCATGTATATTTATATATAGAATAGGTTTTATTACATACACGTGTGCAAATGATTGTATGAACAAAGAGAGGGATATCAGCCCATATAAGTTTGTAATTGCTCAATCTGTACAGGAAAACAGTACTTTTTGTACGACATACGACGGAAACGAGTGGTCTAATGATTATTTTATTAAAGGCATTTAAAGGCTAGCTTGACTATTAAATAACGTTAGATGATTTATAAGACATTTTTTTTATACGACTAACAGTTTTTATACGGTTGTCACCATAAGTCATATAAAAAATGCTTTTCAGATAATATGTAACATTATATACTCACATGTAAAGTGAATAAAGTCGAAAATTGAAAATACTTTGTATTCAGTGCACAACATTATTTGTAGTAGTGAAAAAGTTCGAACTTTACTTTTATCATTGATTTAATTCTGTATAGATCTTTCAACATATATTTTAATGTTATTGTGAACAATGCAATATATAGTCTGAATGATAAAAATGTTTATTGAAAAACCTTTTCTCAATGCTTTATTTGTCTAAATTGAAATAAAATTTTATGCGATTAGGATAAATATATAATAAAACTTAGGTTTGGATTTATTTAAAAAAAGATTTAGACATAGCACCAAAATTCAAAATAAATTAAATGTTAAATCTCTTTCGTGATTTATCACAAAAGTTAGTTATAATTGCAATTATCGTTTGGAAAATGATAACAGTTTATTGTTAAAGTAAAATTTCTATTTATTAAAAAAAAGAAAAGGTCTTTTTGTATGAAACATCTAAATCTGCAATAATAGGATTCCCGTAAAAAATGTAAAGTTTGCCTCTTCTCGAATTCTGAAAGTAGAAATGAACATTTTGTTCAATATTATTGGATGAATGTTTTAAAAATAATAGATAAATTTTTATTATTTCAATATGTGTGCTCCAAGGTATTCATTTTTTTTAAGTTTTCTCTATATTTTTTTACAAATATAGGTAAAAAAACATTTTAACAGTAATGCATTTTTAACGCGCATCAGGAATGATTTGTTAAATATATGATAAAAAATCAAATAATCATATGTATACACCTCTAAATATAAAAGAGGTAAATTTATGATTTGTTTAAAAAATATTGTAACTTTATGTGTTAATAATAATAAACAATAATAACGCTTAAGAAATATTAACGTTATTCTCTTGAACTCTAATAATTTTTATGAAGTTGTGATTAATATTTTAGCGATTTGTATAGAAATTAAAAAATTGCTTGTCATACAAGAAATAATTCCGTAATTTTTACTTATAAATTGATAGTATTCGTTATATTTTTAGATAGAACCCATAAATTATTCGTGAAATAGAATTTGTGTAAAGTTCAGCGAAATGTCATGTAAAAACGAGACATCTTCCTGTTACTTTTTGCTACGAAAAAAGATACTGTTTTGATGCAGCAATGCGCAATCTTTCAGCAGTTTTCAGACATTACTATTCAACAGTATGTCGTGATAAGAAAATTTGGTTGTAAATAATAGAGATAACTCACTGTAATCATACACTCAAAAAACAAAAAGTTGAATAAAACGATTTTGATTTATTTCAATTTCATCGTGAAATAAGATACACAAAGTAATTTGATAAATATCATGCTCAAAATCACTTTTTTAACTTCAAAGAAATATAATTTATTATCAAAATTTAGTAATATAATAAACCTTATGAATGTTTTTGAATGTATAAGTATCAAATCAACATTTTATTTGATAATTATTTCATAGAAAATTTTACTGTGGAGAGAATCAAACGCAGGACCTACAAAACTGCACAATCCCAACGATGCTGCTTCTCAAGTTTTGTTTGTCATACTAGAACATTTAACGATGAAACAATTGAGTAATACTTTACAATACTAATAAAACAAACAAAAATAGAATAATAATTTTATTATTTTTCTGTTTCCATTGTATTTCTTTTAATTATCTACAATTTTATACGTATATTTATAGATAAACCATGATACAAAATGAAATTTAAATGATAAAACAGCATATTTTCTACTTCGAAAATTTACAACTCTATACGAAGCTATGGGCCATAAATGTTATGAATGCCATTTCCAAGTTTATTTTCTTGATTTAAAACACAGTTTTGCATGACACACTGAGAGAAATAAAAAGCAATTTATCTTCAAAATTTGGTCAATATAACTCAAAGTTAACAAAGTCTCAAATCCTTAGTAAAATAATGTTTTAAGTTCAAACAATTTTCCTTCGTTTTTCAAATAATTTTTGAGAAAAAAATCAATAGATTCTGTTGAATATTCATTTAGCTTCCCATTCAAATTTCCTTAATTTTTACAACATGATTCTATTTTGATTTTTCTCTCTGTGAAGGTGAGAGGAAAATGTTATGCTTTCAAAAAAACATGAACATGATATTTATCATAATCTTTTAATGTGATATATATATGCAATTGGATTATATTTTATATCATTATACACAACTGAGCAAAAATTAACATTCTTTAATTTATTGAATCTAATTCCTCCTAATTTATCTTTCTTAAATTAGTCATTAAAATATAGCATGAAACCGTATACACTATTATATTACGTTTTTTAATAGATCTCAATTTTAACACTGCAAAATTTCTGTTAGATGTTGAAATTAATTAATCATATTTCAAATAGCATTATAGTTCTAAGTCATGTCATGGCGCATACCATGACCGAACAAATAAAAAATATTTTTTAGAAAAAAAATGAAAAATAAAAATCCAGAGTAGATCAAAGTATAAGCATATAGAGACCTATAGAGACGTCATAATCTGGTTTATAGGCAAATTAAATAGAATGTCATCGCCTACAGGCTTTGGTATTAATGAATTAAAGATCAATAAAACTTGAATACTTGAAAAAAATGAATACACATCAAAGCCAGAATAATAATAGTAGGAATGTCTGTGCAGAAAAAAATGTTACAAAAGAAACCAAATGAGACAAAATTAATATCTATATGAATAGTAAGACTACACTGCTAAGTTTATGCAAGCAGGAAACGAAGTCTCAACTGTTAAACTTAGTGAATGAAACATTGAATAAACTTGTTAAAGGAAACAGAATAAGCACTTACAGGATCAGTATGGATAGTTGAAAGGCAATGTAATAGAGAATACTTGCCAAAAGAGAAGCCAGTATGAATCTATAGTTAAACTTTTACCAGAAAGGATGAAGCAAAATTAATAACTGAATTCGAGAGAAGATAATAGAGAAATAGATAATATCTCAAAATTAATAGGTGAGTTTAACAAAATTAGAAAGAAATTTGAAATACTGACTCATAAAACTGGTAACCCTATAAAGAAACAGAAATGAAAAATCATAGGCCTACTAAGTAGATCCTATAATTTGAGATGCTATTAAGACACAGGAACTAGTAAATTATGCAAATGTTACTGGATGAAAAAGAGATACTATATCATGTTTATGTAAATATCTGTACCTATTGATCACTAGGTAAAAATCGTTAGAAGATATTTTTTAATCTACACAGGAAACATTTGTGAACAACCTGCTACTTTTTAGCAGGACGAGAGTTATTATGGATACTTTTTAGATCGTATGATGGGAAATGAAAATAAAATAACGATAGTTCGGTGTTCAATAACTCAAACATCTTGCAGTAAAATCAAAATATATAATAGTAAATGTAATAATACAATACTATAATAGTTTTCAAATTTAAAAATATTGATATATTTGACGACAATACAAAATATTTTATTTGAAACATGAACTTCAATATTGAATACTTCAAAATGAAGAAATTTGATAAAAATATTCAATAACCATAATAGCAATGTTTTTAATTATAAATGATTTTGTAAATTAAGTCTATTTTATGATTCAAGTAACCAAATTTATAAATGTAACTTTGGAGAATACTATTTGCGCTTGGATATATTCTTGATTGAAACCTAATGTGAATTAATTTAATGAAGAACTATAAGGTTTGGGCGAGTAGATTGATTTGTGGCATAACAATATTTTTAATTCCATTTTATTTTGAATAGCAAAAACATATTCAAGAATAATTTGCATTATTATAAAATTTGCATTACTTACCAAAAGAAATATTATTACTTTTTGTAGCTACTTTTTAACACAGCATTTAATTTGTGGATTATAAATGAAAAGTTTTCTCTAATAAGTATGAACGATATTATGCAAAAAGAAATACCTCATTAAATACTACTG
Organism: Psix sp. ZL-2020; assembly: GCA_022817045.1. Lineage (NCBI taxonomy): Eukaryota > Metazoa > Arthropoda > Insecta > Hymenoptera > Scelionidae > Psix > Psix sp. ZL-2020. The sequence goes on along the minus strand of JABFQD010003884.1, from coordinate 1,289 downwards.
TAATGTTTATGAACAATTAAAATCATAATGCTAAAAACTCGGCTTCGATTGAATTTCATTATTTGAAAAATTATGATCGTAATTTAAAAATCATAATTTTTCATATAAACATAAATCACGATAAGTTTCATAATTTCAAAAAATCAATGAAAAGCGTGAAGAAAAACAAAAATAATTATGTTAATAAAATGAACAAAAGATAATGCTGAAGGGGTGAATATTTTTTGAATCATAAATTATGCATCAAAGGAGCTGATATACTCCCAAAAATACAAAAATACTAAGAGCATTAGCTTAAGTCCCATCGAGGATGCAAATTTACTTTACAAATTCAAATTACAAAGATATACTTTTGAAAGAGAGAGAAAGTACAATTAATTTTACTTCCTTAAGAGATTGAATCATATATTTTTTCAAAATAAACTTTTGATTTCTGAAACAACAAAAGTTGCCTATCTTAGATATGTAAATAGTTTCGTGTGCACGGATGAAATGCTATATTATGTACTAACATTGTAGATTTAAATATACACACGAAGTTAATATTGGATTTTTGAACACTGTTTGGTAGAAGTTTGGTAAACTGAATATTCCATGCATAGTGTTTTATGAATACTCTTCGAAGTAATAAAACACGTCTTAGAACTTTCTACAAATGTTGTTAACAGTTTTTCTGTAGTTGTATCTTAGTTTAATATTATTTCACATCGTATTGTAAATACTGTGATATTATTTTTTTGCTATATTGATTATATATCAACAATACAATAATAGATTCGGTGTTTAAAGTACGTTTGTTAGAATTTTTAATCGAAAATTCATTATCTATTAGCCTTCGTCTTTGCCAAGGGTGAAAGTAAACTACAATTGAGCAGAAATAATAAAAATCTGTCAAATAATTTAAAAAATTATTACTTAATTTGAAAGGGCATTTCTTATTTTATTTATTTTTTTACGTAACTCAACTCTTTATAATAAAATAAATCAAATCTTCGTCATAATAATGTTCATGGTAACAAAAGAGTAAATTTGTTTTCGAAACTAAAATAATAAAAAAAATCACTGAAAGTGCAATAAACAACTGAAATAATTGACTCTACTGTTTTTACGTGAAATTTATTTACATAAGAAACCTATATTTCGGGAAAAATATTAACTTTTTCCATTTACAGTGAACTATATGTCAGACAAATTTAAATCCATCATTCACCATGTTAAATTAACATGGTGGTTAATTAGCAATACAATTTTTCTATTTAAAAAAAAGTTAAAAAAAGTTAAAAAAAAGT
>JABFQD010003883.1:0-12519 GCA_022817045.1 Psix sp. ZL-2020 | reverse complement strand
GTTTTTGGGGTTTTTCTCAATGCATATATCATAAATACTCTGATTTTTTTTTAAAAACTCGACTTCTATCGAATGCTACAAAACAGTATATTCATGCCATTTGAAACGTTAGCAACAACGTAGTCACGTGACTGATGCGAACAGAGTTAAAAATATTTTTATTTGGGGTTTTTCTTAGCTAAAACTTTATAAAAATTCTTATTTTTCTATAAAAACTCGACTTCTATCGGATGCTACAAAACTGTATATTCATGCCTTTTGAACCGTTGGCAACACCGTAGTCACGTGACTGATGCGAACACAGTTGAAAATTAGTAGTTTTTGAGGTTTTTCTCAGCTTAAACTTAATGAAAATTCTTATTTTTTTTATAAATTCGACTTTTATTGAATGCTACAAAACAGTATATTTATGCCTTTTGTACCGTTGGCAACACCGGAGTCACGTTACTGATGAGAACAGAATTGAAAATTGTTAAAAAGCCAGCCGAAAGTGCCTTGACGTAGTTTTTGGACAAATCGATCACTGAACTTTTGTCTATGTACATAAAAAAACGCGATTCACCAGCAACAACTTTCTTATTAACACGCATACCAACACTCAAACAGTCACTCATCGAAACATACAAGCAATAAAGTCGTTTTTTTTCTTTCTTTATATTTTCCATTTATTTATATACGCGCAAACGAAGTGCCTTAGACTTAGCTTAATAATTAATTGATTAATAATTATTCATTATCGACACGATTCATACCCCCTTCCCACAATTACGCTACACACGTTTTTACCATTAACTTCGCTATTAAGGTTACGCTCGCATGCTTGCAAGGGTGTTTAAAGTTGAGCTGACTTAGCGTCACATCAACGTCATTTTCACTTCGTCATTTTGTCATCGTTTGTTTCACAGCAGGTTCCTACGTTACCGACGTAACTTATTTAATGTAAAAAGTCGTTTGTACATCGCTAATTAATTATATTTTATTATTATTATTATATTAATTATTATAATTATAATTATTATTCTTTTCGTCATTTTTCGGAAGCGAGTGTAAATAGAGCGTTTCATAGTGATCACCATGTTTATATATATTATATATATATACACATACACGCACGCACCCCCCCCCCCATTACAATCAATGATGATTATTTTTTTACCTAATAAGTAATTTAACAAATTATTCTTGCGCTTAATTTATTGTCCTCGATTTTGTATAATTTAGTCCGTTAATTTATAAAGCATTACATGCATCGCTTATTTTTTTTATACATAAATTAAGTTTGATTTTGATTCCGAATAAATTAAAATCGCACAATTATTTTTTTGGTCTTTTTTCCATTTCAACCCTTTTGTTTGTCAACTCGGTAAGGTAGAAATCGTTGTTCATTCCTCTGATTTCCCCCCTTTTTTTTATACATATACAACTCCCGCCACATCGATTATACCTATGTAATCAAACAAAAAAAGCCTAGTTAGTAATATGTATCTTTAAACAGTCGATAAGTAACGATTGCTTTGACGCGGAAATTTTGTAGGCGCAAAATTATGTTTCGCACACGAAATTTTGAGTTACAAATCCGAAAAAACACGTACATATCAGCGACAATATTTATACACTTGTGATGGCGCGACAACCAACGTTCAAATCTCGCGCCAAACTGTATTGTAGACATACACATGTGAGTGTACGCAAGCAGCCGTCTTGTTTCCGTTTGATACAATTCTTATAATTACAATCATTATGGTTATCATTAATTCTATACTTTGGGTAAAGTTTTGTGCAAGAAAAAGCAAAATCGCCGGGGAGTTGAATTTTCGCTTTAAGGGGATTCTCGAAACACGAAGCACCCTTTTGATCTCTCTTTTTATCTGTCGTCGAACATCGTTTGCTCAAAGAGAACCCCTGACCTCGCGACAGCCATTTTCAACCAATTTTCGACAATTTATTTTGCACCCAAGAATGTTGCTATTAATTTCTGCATTATTAAATTTAACTGCAAAATGGCCGTCGTCACGCGTTTGCCTCCCCTGTTATAGACTTGACCACTTATAAATATATATATATATATTATATTTAAAGGATATGAATAATGTTTAATATTAATAAACACTACTTGTATAATCTTTTTTAATTTAATATATTTATTTTTGCAATCTTATATTTATATATTTATATAATATTTTATACTGCGTTTCTCATCATATGATAAATATATATATATATGGATAAATATTATATATACACACATCTACGCGTAATGCAGGTCGATCTCTTGGCTCTCAGAGGAATCCCGAATGTCGCGCGAAAAGCCCGCCGCCAGGTGGTGCCCTTTGGTCATTCTTTCCCCCGGCCTTGTCTGTGATGACGCCTTTTGTACATTTCATTGTCCTTTGGTTTTTACGGGATTCACTCTTGGCACAGTCATAACAGTCCTTAGATTCTATAATTATGCCTTGTGAATAAAGTGGACGTGTACATTTTTTTTCTTTGTTTTATATTATCCCATTTATTTTTTTTTGTTCTTGTCCGAAACACCGTTGTTTACTTACTTAATTTTGCCATGTGATAGAGACAAAAAGGAATACCTGCGGTTTATTATTTGTGCATTTGGGAGCCAACTGATAGGCTGGTAGAAGTCGTTTCCAAAACACGAACAAATTTTTTAGATGCAACAGCTTTTTTACTTGGCTTCGATTGTAAAATTCACTTTTTGTTTTTCAAATCTTTTTTCTGATTTCAAAGAAACGATTTCTTCCCGCAATTATAAAGTGATACAAAAAACGGTCAATTCGTTGTGACGACGACCAAGTCAATGTTTCTTTAAGATTCCGGAACCTGCAGACGAGACGTTAGTTGTTATTTTATTTCAGCATCATTTTTTATTTTCGGAGCAATTTTCTCTTTCGGTTTGGATGATATATTTTTATTCGAAAGTTTCGTTGTCGTCAAATTCAAGAAGTTATTGAAGCAATTTAAATAACGTCACGTCTAAAGGTTCTTACAAATCTTTAATAAAAGTCTCATGTACCACGAATGATGTAGTATGTTAAGTATTGCCAACAATACAATACCTATTTAATACATTTTATTATTATAAAATACATTGGTGTACGTTTCATCACTTTACCTTTCATTTATCCCATCCTTTGCTTGTCTTCAATTTTGTTCAAACATTTCAATTAGTAGAGTCTTTTATTAATATTTCAATTGCTGATATTTTTTGCAATTATTTCTTGACTAGAAACAAATTTTAAAGAAAGATTAAAATAAATGTTATAAATATTCGAATCCAGATCAACATTTTGATGGAAGCAATGGAATCATTTTAAAACCTGGTAAGTATAAAAACAGAATTCTACAATAATTCGCATGAAAATGAGATTTGAGGAATTGAATAATTCGCAGATTTGTTACTGCGCAGCAAACGTAATCACTTGATAGTCTTCCGGTCGTTCCTTTCCGTTTGTTTGGTAGAATTAATAATCTGAGTACAAAGACATTTTCTGATAGTTGATTTTAAATGCTGAAGGTATCGTTAGTCATTGTAAACGCAACTGGAAAAATGCTATTCGTGTGTACAAAAGAGACGAGGCGCAAATAATTTACAGGAAATATCCTGATCTGCACGAGTACAAGATCGTTTTATCCAGTCTAGGCCACTAACGTCACAAGGACAGTTTAAGTGATTTTCCGCATGTCAAGTTATTTGTCAAAATGATTACGACTCGGCCGATCTTACTATTCTAACAATTTAAACTCGAAATTAGTCATTTGGAGTAAAAAGTTGTTCTAAATTATGCAAATTATCTTCCTTATTATAAATAATAAACTGTAATTTATTGAAACGCAAATCTATTCCTTAGAAAGATGCTGCAGAATTGTAATTAATGTACAGTAGTGATTAAAATTGACTATTCATAAAATTCTATTCAAATGTTTTTCTCAATTTCCCGAGCTTAACTGTACAAAAAGTTATTTGTTAAAGACACAGGCAATCTTGGTGCGGCTGTTTCCATTGGTCCCGTGAAAAAATGTCCGTTCTACGTGCCTCGCCTTAGACGCTGCCATTCGTTTTCTTTACATCGGCTGTTTGCAAAGCCACTGTCAAAGGTCGTCGTATTTCCTTGAGGTCGTCTTGAGGAGTCAACATTATCTGCGGACATTTTTGCGGTTAGATTTTTTCTGACGTCCGGCTGTTGAAAAAATGAAACACATATTATCAGAAGCCAAACATAATGGCAAAAGTTATCGCAGCTCTAAGCGAGACAACAGTTTGCAATATTTACACAATTGTTGCGCAAATTGTTTGTCATTAGTGAAGGTATAAAAATAACGCAAAAAGGCGTTTCAAATTTAAAGGAAATGTTGAAAACGTTTCCTTCTCTCGTACATTTGAAGCTTGCTTGTAACGTGTAATATTTCGTTGCTGAGAATTTAAATGCGAAGACAAAAATGAGAGGAAAAGAAACAAGGCAATAGAATAGACGTGATAGTTGTGATTAGTATTGAATATTGAAGAGGAAAATTAGCATGGCGCCATGTTGATTGCGTGGACGAGCGAACTAGTGATCGAAGGCCGGATTGATTAAATCAAAAAATGGGTTTAGGTTGGAAACAAGAGAGTTGACGAGCTGGGTCGACCTCGGCTGGTTCTTCCTTCTCTGGTTATTCTGCGTGTTCGAGGTACTCGGTTTGTTGGACGTCGAAGAGCAACGGGTCGTCGACCTCATAGTGATCGCGTGGACATTCGAAAACGGCCGGTCAAGAAACCAGATACGGGGAAACTTGGCTCTGCCAACACCACGCGCACCTTGAGCCTCATTCAAGTGAACCTAAATTTAGCGGATAAGTTTCTTGTACTGCATTAAGGTATTTGGCATGCGCGCATTGTGACCGCTTGTTAATGTTAGAAGAATTATGACGAACTAGCATTCGTCGTTATTGCCCCGTTGACTAAAAAACCCTTATATACGGCCATGTCTGGCCGTATAATCAAATGATAAATTCACGACGACAACTGTAAATTATTATTAACGCTAACTTCGCATGCGCTCTTCGTTTTGACAATAAATATTTATGACTCGGCAAATTAGCAATATATTTGACTATCTTTCGAATTATGTATTTTACTTTGACGACAGATTATTTGTGAATATTACCGATCGTCAATTCGCTGCTATATTTTTTTATTCAAATTCCTTTTTTTCCTTTTTTTATTGTCTAAATATATGGATGTGTGTTCTGTTAAAGAAAAACAGCTAAAAAAGAATTCAATACAATTATAGCGATTATGTGTTAGAAAAATCTCGTCTTGTGTTCGCTCGTAGAATTAGTGGAGTGTTTTTTTTTATACACAATTAAGTTATGAAAACGATAAGATTCGGTTACTATTTATTTATATAGAACGAGATTAATATTTGGAATGTTATCGATGATAGTTTAATCGAACGTCCAACTTTTCGCAGACAATTAAATAAATGAACTATCGGAAAAACAGATTAATCTTGCTATAAATTGTTGCGATTTATCGAAATCCGACTCTGATTGTTGTATGAGTAATATATATCATTAGCGTTTACCGAAGCATAATCGCTGGTAATCATATCACTAAAAAACTAAAACTAAAAATAATGTTGTTAGTATATCTATATTTATTTTATTAAAAACGCAATTACACTCGTGAACATTTTTTTATCATCAACTCCTTACATATTCGCTAAAAAATGATGACACGTGTAGACATCATGAATAAATAAATATCCCTAATGCATAGATTACGACACTATTATTTATTTTGTTACATTTAATGTTATCTGATAAAATGTACATTAATATTTTTCAATTAAATGTCATAATCATATTCATCAAATGTATGGCTTATATATAAATAAATTTTGATCTCAAGTAATCGATATTCTGTTGATTCATATAACACATCATTATGCACCTTGACAAAAGATTTCGACTGTGACTTCATATTCTGAATATCATATCGGTCGTGGTCGCTATTTTGCCACAAAACTCTGAATCGAAGTTAAAATTGACGTCATATTGAGAATAAAAAAAATCATCGTAAACATAATTATTTAAGTTTAATATTTCTTCTTCTTTGTGTTAAATTTGTCATTTCGATTTTCAACAATTCTATTTTCACGTAAAACACAAAGATAACTTTGAATATAATTACAAAAAACGAAAACCGTTGATATCATATCTCTAATAATAAAAGTTTTTCCTGTAAGAATTTGCGGAAACAAGTGAGTTTATTTTTACATGACAACAATTTATTGCAACAAGTTACTAAATCCAGAACTTTTTACGAGTGAGAGAAAGAAAAAAAATGTTACTAAGATAAACAACAAATTTATCTCGCAACGAAAAAAGTCTTACATGATATTTTAAGCTTATTCAATTAAATTTGATATACAAGACAATTGTGCATAAGAATAAACCAATGATGTGTACAAAAATACAACAAATAAAGTTTTGTTAATGTGCATAGTTAATATCGCTTTAATTCGGCGATTTCGCCTAAAATGCAGACAGAAAAAGATTGCATTAATTTGAATAACATAAAGTTAAGTGCGCTAATATTTTATTATTCATTGCTAATTCATTTTATATGATTTATCAGAATAAGCGTGCATATTAAATGAAACCTTTTTTGCTCCAAGTCTTATTTCCAGTCACATCAAATAATTCAATAACTCAAGCGATATTTGTTTTAAAAAGTTCTATCTTAATGATTATCTGAATAGGTTAAACGTACACGTTAATAATAAAAAAAAATAGTAACATTAATATTGATCAAACACTTGTGTAATTCTATGCCAACGATCATTAGTACAAGAAATAAGTTAATTACTTTTAGGTTGCAGACGTTTTGATATAGTTCGTAATGTTGTGAATGCCAAGAACGAAAATTGCTTTGAGAGATTCCGCGCCTTTCTATGCACGCGTCTTATTATTGCCAACGTGTTTGTGAGAAACTACATATTCAAAATCTATACTTATTTTCAACCCAAATCATAAAAACCATTAATATATATCTGCACTGTACACATAATTATTATCATTATTGTTATTATCTCGTACAAGGTTTATTAATTAATATGGAAACTTCATTTGAATAGTCGAATATTTAAGACATCAATCGAAAGTTTCAACACTTCGTTTATTTATGTTTATCAACGAATTCTAATTACGATTCTGAAACTATACGAAAAGTGTGCAACTCGTTAGCGTTTTGCAAGCGAGATTACGCGAATGAATTCGCGAAGCGGGTCACGACAATCAGCCGAAATTATCTCGTCATTCGTTTCTTATAACAAAAGCGCGCGTCGAAATAGATAATGAAGTCTCGTACGAAACGGAAAAACGCAAACGTTTTCGAGTTAACAAATCTCCGGGTGTTACTGTGGCGTGAACGCACTTATAATAATAGTTGTGGTTGACGCCCAGTTTCCCATAAGCATCGTAACATTAATAGAATTCAAATGGAAACGCATATTTCTCTTCGACTCTTTTGTTTCTTGCGTCAAATTACGAGAAATAAGCGAATCGAAGGTTTTTGCAATTAATTCACTTCGCAATTAATATGTTCTTATTTTCATTCGATATTGGATGTGCTGTGTAAGTTATAAAACAATCTTAAATTTGAGTATACGGAATACCGTGATAAAGTAATTGAATTAAGAATCTATTTTTGTGTTTTCAGGTTTGAATTGAATATCAAATATTTCATCATAATGTAATGAATTTTCGTCATTATGTGTTCTTGTAAATACGTGATTTTTTTTCTTCGAGAGTTATAGCAATGTGTGAAAAATATTAAATTGTTTGGATGAACGATATAGCGAATGCAACGCAAATTACAATGCATACATTTTGATGATATTTTCATTCTCAAAGATTGTATGTTAAAAATGACTACATCTTGAGCCGCAAAATGCCTCGCTCGAAACAGATTGCTCTGCATGCGAAACACCGAGTCTTCGTCCAAGATACCTACGCAGGCCATTAAACGAACGATTTATATTTATCAATGATTAATATAAATTATCGTGAAATGAATCTTCCTTATCTCCAGGAACGACAACCTCCGCTTCTGCCCGCCCTTTTCTTGGCTATCGACTATGTCTTGTCATTAGTTTTCCACCGCTCTTGGCAGTAATTCACTTTTCTTTTAACATTTTTTCATTATAAATAATTGTAATCGTAGATGATATCAGCTTTGAAATGTGAAATTTAAATCCATCTTAATTGTTACTATTTCAAAGTCAAAAAGTTATGTATACGTAATAACCAAATTGACAACAAAACTTGGACTGAAATTGACATTTTTTACGCCGTTTTTTTTCTTCTCTGCATTATTACACACTTCAATTCATGTAACGCGAGATATAAAGATTTGCAGCAACTGTAATTGTTATTAATTAGTGAAAACACGAGTCTGGCACGAAAAAAAGGGTAGAATAGATTTTCCTTCGTTTCATGTTTCAATCGTGATTCATCATTGTATTAAATTCTCTTGTTTATATTTTTCTCGATCCGACCTTGTTGGAGCATGAAATTATGCAATGAATAATGTCGATCAAAGGAAATGTCGACTGACGAATGCAAACAATCAAGCAACGTCTGCAAGGTAGTCAAATTTGAGAGCATAACTACAATGTAAAGTCTGTGTACTGCAGGCGTTCTCGTTGGTTAGTCACAGACTATTACTTTCTAGTTACTGACATAATTATAAGTCTCGACAGATTTCCTATTTTTCTTTGATTGTCAATAAATTTTCACTTTTCGACCAACTGAAACTTTCTTGAATTTTTACTTACCGGCTTTTTTAACGCCCAAACATAATATACATTAATGGACAACACTGTAAAGACAAAAAATATATAAATGTATTAAATGTAACATGAATGTATTAAAGAAACATGATTTCAAATCAAATCGAAGTTTGCTTCAGCATTAAAAGTTGACTGCGGAAAGTTTTATAATCGTCTGTTAACACGTATCACACGATATCAGCTTACTCATATTAGATTGTGTAAAACTCGTCTACATATCTATATACCGCACGTTTACATAGTCACATGTGAGCAAATATGAACAGTCGACTCTGACTCGGTATATATGATATGTATGGCGCACAGATGTATTGTTCCAGTATGTTGCAAACGGTTCAGCAGAAGCGTTACTTTTTCTTCAATTCGCTTTCTTTTAACACAATTTATTTCTCAAATAACTCGTTTACGTTTCAAGATTACATATCTATGTTATATTTATAATGAGCTGTCGAAACGCGATATTCGCTTTAGACTTTTGTTTCTGTGCTAAGCAAATAATTCGTACCATTAAGTGCTGATGCGTTTTTGACGATGGTTTGTCAAAAAAGCTGCACGCTTGGGAATGAAAAAGGGATCTTTGAATCGGTATCATGTGAAAGCTGATGCTTTTATAATCTGCCATTTTTATAGGTCTCAAATCACAGGGAAGGTATTGTGAATTGCTGTCGAGATAGATCGGTTGAGTTTCATATATAATGCGCCATTGATGACTTCAGCTTTACAGCTCGCGTTTTATGAATGAGTTATTTATTTATTAGACAAAGAATACATTTAAAGTCCAAAAACTAATGAAATCTCGCAAAAAATATAAATTACACACAAAAATATATCCGAAAAGTCATAATTTAGTAACAAAACTGCGTACATATAGATGAATATACAAGATACGTACATTATCTTAGAATCTGTTTACTTTAAAGTAAATAATTGTACAGTTTGAACACTTTGTAACTTTATAATTTTAGTTTGCTGCTAATTCAAGGTGTGTGTAGTATGTAATTGATTTTGGAATATAAATAAGCATATAATAAGATATTCATATATACTTTTGTAATTATATTTAATTTTGTTACTGTAACATCAAATAAAAAAGATCCATTTTTTCCAAATGTGAAAGAACGAATGAAAAGATAGAGAAAAAAGAATGCTTAATAAACATCGAATAAAGTAGATGTACATTTTATCTTCAATATATTTTGTTGATTATCTTCGTTCTGTTGAATCGGTGATAAAAACTCAAGTATAATTCATCGTGAGTTTGGCAACATTTATATTCAACAGAAAATGGTATCCGGTCCGGTAATTTTCATAAATCAAAAAGAAAAGCTGTGAAATGGCGGACAGAAAACCGGCCGTGGCTGCGGGAGAAGCCATGTCTATCCGAAAGAAGATCATCGCGTCGAAGGAGAAACGAGTCGAGGAGCTGGCAGCACGAAGTTTTTTGGCAGGCTCGAAAAATAGATAAAAATGTGCAAATAAACGGTGGTCGTGGCCGTCGTGGCTCAGGGACAACCGGTTGCTGCCATCTTGCTTTCTTATATAAGTTCCCCCTCGGTCTTTAAGACGCTCCATCCCGACGAGACCACTCGCTGTGTCTTTCTCGCTCGGCCGACAAGGCGCTGCCCTCTCTCACTCACTCTCGCGCTTTCTCTCTCCGAGGCTTTCGGTCCTCGTCCGAACTATCGCCTTTTATCTCTCTCTCGCGATATTTGTACCCTTTTTATTCCCCGCGTATAGTTCTATCTTTATTGTTATTCTTATCACTCGTTGGACACTCTAGCTGATCTTCTCGGAATTCTACATAAGCCCGACGACGACCTGTCCCTAGTATTTTAGCTACAGGAATATTTCCTATGGCGATCGCGTTGTCTCGTGGAAAAACAACTCGTGTTGTTAATTACGTCGCGTCCAATCAGAACTCTGGTCGGCTCGACGTTCGACGGTTCTTGAATTTTCATATTGCAACCATTTGGAGAATCATTTTTCTTATATGGCGTTCTGTTTTTGCAGTGATATTGATTAGTGGTAGAGGTTTGTCGATTAATACAGACAGAAAATATTGCGTTCATTTCACAAATGGCAACATCATATATTTTTATTTTTCAAAGTGAGTAATTTCATAATACATATGAACAACTTATGTTCAAAATTATACACAATATTTTTATGTGGTATTCCTTTTATATATTAATAAAATTATATATACTACACCTTTATATATTTACTGAGAAACATGACTATTATACAGGGAAAACACTTTAATAAACATATAATTAAGCAATTAAAAAAATGGTTTGTCTATTTCATTAAACTCTACCCAAGATTATCATAATTTTATATACGAAATTCATATTTTTCTTCTATACAAAAAAAGAAAAAAAAATTGAAAATCACTGTTTCACCTAATAAAAGTAACTTTTATCAATGATTTTTTTATATATTTTATTCGATTTTAATTAATTTTGTAAAAATGTATTACTTTGTAAAATTAGCTAGAAAATACATATATACATTTTATTTTTTATCGGATTTATCTTAATAATATAAATTACACTTAAATAAGGACTCAAGTTAATTTTTAGTAAATTAATAAACCATTAATGATTAATTAAGTACAATAATAATATAAAAATATATGACTATGACAATTTAATCACATGTAGTAAAAGTTGTTAGAAAAATGTATTATAAAATATATACCGATCTGTAAAATATTATAATCTCTGCTTTTTTATTAGTTTGGTGCTAATGTTTTTTAAATTATTGACAATTGTTTGTACAAATAGTTAATTTTATTGTTTTCAGTGAGAAAAACATCATCTTATAAATTCAAAGTTGTTTCCAGTTTATCAGTACAAACACATTTCAAGTGTAGGGTTATTAGACATTTCACGTCTTTATTTTTTATCGCCATTTCTGTAGCTTATTTTTCAAACATTCATCGAAATATGTATACAACGAAAGAGGCGTACTTAGGATATACATTGAATAACTTTGGGAATGTTCACAGACCTTGAAGGTTACACATAAATACATATATTATTACAGTTTTTCTTTCTGCATTATTAAAAGTATGAAAATAGTTACGTGCACCAGCCCTGAAAAAGTCGCTTGAATAAAGATGTACCACAAACAACCCAAACAAACTGAATTATCATGAATAAAATGAGAATAGGATTCTCATATAAAGTGAAGATAGGTATTTTTCCTCACGTTTTCATAAAAGCGAAGAAATACGCACTTAGACGTATAGTCGAATTATTCACATTCCGACTTCATTATTCTTTATAGCAAAAACTACATCATATATCTAATTAAATTAATTGTTTCATTTTTTTAAATTTTGAAGACTTAAATTAATACTTTTCTATTACCATATGTGTTTTTAACACTTTATAAATGATTATCTTATTTTATTTTGAACATTCCTTTTTTTTAAATTATTAATATCATCTTATTAACATCATATTTGTTATACAAACATTTAACGATTTAGTGGAAGCCATTCTTCACTGTCACTTCCATATCTAAAACCAGCGCAGGTAGAACAAAATCTTAAAAATAAGTTTCGTTTTAAAAATATTTATAAGGTGATTTTTTCGCATTTAAAGAATTTCCTAAAATAATTTGTATGATAGGAAATTATGGTATTTATTAATTAATTTATTTA
>JABFQD010003882.1:0-12523 GCA_022817045.1 Psix sp. ZL-2020 | reverse complement strand
AAACGCAGAGTTATGTTTTTTGATAATTTAAAATAACTATATACAACTCAAAGCGATCATATATAAAAATACTTATACATTACTATTATGCTTTGACAACTCTAACAAAAGACTGTTTTAATGTAATATAATTTCAATCATCAAACATAAGAAATATTTTAGTAACAACTTGTTTCTGTTATTTTATTAAGAGATTTCTTTAATAATCAATCTTTTAAGAAATACTATTTAGTGAAATGAGTAATATCAGTTATAATATAATCAATAAAATTATAAATATTTTTTGATAATTAAGTTTATATAAAAAATGACACTGGTAAATTTATGGTTGTTACATTATATAAAATATATATTGGCCTGAAATTTAAACTGATAAAACATGATCTTATTAACTATATCATAACTTAACAATTGTTTCATAAGACTGTTTTGTCTCATAAAAAATTCGTTGTATAAAAAATACAATTAATAAAATATATTAATGTAACAGAATAAAGCAAACAAAATGATATACAATAAGTAAAAACATTTCATCTAAAAACTTATTCACATTTCAGTTTTCATTCATATTTACAAGAGCTATGAAAACGCTCAAGGTCGTGACTTTTATTCTATCAATAAGTTATTTTCATGGCAACTCATGTTGCTGATAATTGTTGTTAAAGTTCCGCCTACATCACTATGTATTTTATATCAAAATTTGATATAAAGACTAGTGATTGCAGATCTAACATTATGTCTCAATAATTTAACATTTGTCGTGTTTACTAATTCGCATTTTTACAAAAATACGAAAATAAATAAATTTTCTAACCCTCGCGTATATTTGGCCATCAAAATTTAAGATTCTTAGAAAAATAATTTTAAAATAACGAGTACAAAACAACTTTATATAATTTTGAGACAATTAATATAAACCAAACAGTTGTTGCAAATGACTACTATGAGTAAATACGATAAGAGTTTTGATAACCATTTTTACATGAGATTACAGCGTATAAATAAGTATTGTTTTTCGACATTGTGTTGACAATTTTTTACAAAAACGCAACTACTTAAGAGTAATCTGGTAGACCACTGGGAATCCTATCTACATAATTAGCCGGGAATTGCCCTCGCTGACCATTGCATTCTCCAAAAAGCCAGTCATCGGAAATTTTGGACAATACTGTTATTTTGGCACCTTCCTAAAATAGCAAGAATCGCACGATAACATTTCATAAGCTTTGATACTTACAATAAGCAAAGTTTATTTGAAATAAAAATAATTTTACGTTACCTCAAAGCTCAGGTCTTCAGAAGTTTCGCCTTTAAATGTATACATCGCGTTAGCGATATTCTTTGAAGTGCCAGGAAGTGGTATTTTTATATCAATAAAGTTTACAGGAAAAATTCCCTGACGATTTCCTATCCTGCCTTCCATCCATTCATCATTTACAGCTTTAATAAGAATCACTAAATCTCCTTCTCGTAACTCTAAATCTCCATGTTGTGCGGCAGGCAGATCATAAAGAGCAATACCATGTGGATAGTCTGCATTTTCCTAAAAGTGAAGCATTGTAAACGATTATTAATTTTATATCATCATTACATTATGGAACTTATATATATATATGTTACATAATAGAATCAATATTATTACTTCGTTTTGTCAGAATAAATTTGTGTAAAAAATATAAAATACATCTCTACATTATACATTTTAAAAAAAATATATGAAAATTACCGTCAAACCATCTTCCAGATCTGCTAGGTATTCTGGGGGTGGCGGTGGGGGAGGGATAGAGGGCATAGGTGGTGACGGTTCGTCTAAGGGATCATTATCCCAATCGCTGATATGCACCTGAGGTGGATTTTGAATCGGAATTATCTGTGGCAGTGTTTTCGGCTGTTTAAGGCCATTCTGCTGGATGGATTTGGTGGTTGTTTTACTAGGTTTAGCTCGAATGATCGTTGGCATAGTAAGATTGACATTATTGGCCAAAGGCACTTGGGATCTTTTGGCCGGCTCGTCATTAAACGCGTAAAAACTGGCATCGCCGACCTCGTGAGTCTTGTTTGAAGACGGCCGAGGCGAAAATGGGTCATGATTGTCAAACATCTTCCATGGATCGGCCGATTTCTGTCCTGATTGCTGGTTCGATAGACTGCCGAAGAAGTCGAAATCATCCTCAAATACGCTCTCAGCCTGGGACGTGCTGCTACCACTCGTGAACGCTGAAGGATTGGAGTTTCCATCGCTTCCAAAACTGTCGATGCTTACGCCGTCGCTACTCGATCGAGTCGTGAACGTTGGTGAACCTGGAGGACTCAAGTCAATCAAACATACTCCGGTCTCGTTCGTTGGAGTCGTCGACGATATTTGGCCGTTTAATCGACCATTGTTCAGCGTCACTTGTGGGGTGGTAGATTTGTTATTATTTGATCTGCGTCCTATTCGCTGTACAAATGTTAGTAATTCTGTTGGCCTCACCTAAAACATTAATTTATTGATGAATTTTTCAGTGAAAAATAAACATTTTCTAATGATTAGATATTAATCTTGAATAAATTTACTTTGCTTTGGGGTGAAATAGATTGAATTACAAAGTAAATAAGTTAACAATTTAATTATATTCCTTTGTACTATAATTAGAATGTATTTAATCTATATTAAAATAACTATATTTGAGTATAAAAAAACATTAGAAATTTTTAATCGTGGAGGTTCTTTTTCAATTCAAATTATTAATCATTTTTTTTTATTATCGAGTGAAAAATAATTTAAAAGTATCCTGATAATCGTAGGATAAAAACTTATTTGTATCCATTGTCATATTAACTTTTAATTTCTATTTTGCAACTTTTATTTATTTTATTAATTACAACATAATATCTGTATCTTTACTTTTCTTTTTTTTTTTATAAAAAAAATTGATACTTTATTTTATTAATTAAGTATTGTATATGATATTAATTTTCGTAATTATATATAAAGCATTAAAAAAATCTGACTAGTAATACTTATTAATGACTAATATGATGAATCACTAAAAATAACGCTAATAATGTTTCGAGTAAAAATCTAAATTACATTTTAATTTCACTAATGAAAATTGTTACAACTGAAATGAGTAAATTTTATAAGTCAACGCAAGCGGAACAAAAGATAATGTATTTATTTGAAAGTAAGGCAACAATACGGTGTCTCAATCATAGTACTTACTCAACGTAAATGCTTGCGTTAAAATAAAGATGAACAAAAATTTATTACAAATCAAACGATCATTATTTAGGATACTGAAAATGTATAAATCAGTTAGAACAAATGTAACCACATTTGCATAAACTAAAAAATAGTTTTTTAAATTGGAAATGTTTACTTCTTTTAATTGGGAATGTCGAATTATAGCCAAGAAAGAAAATAATGATAAGATTTATATAATTAATATAATTTTGTTTTAATTGAATGGAATTATAAGAAAGAATTAAATTGCTTTTGAATAGTTATGTAATCAACTTGTTTACGTTTTTATATTGTTTCTACGGTTTAAACATTACATAATACATTAAATTAACATTTGCAACTACAGCCAGACGAAAACTTATATTTTTTATGATTAATACCCGGTTGTCCAAAACGGTTGGTCCGAAATGATAAATTATTATAGTATTTATGACAGATCAAGAACTTGAAATAATTCGACAAATTTGGCTGAAGGCTATTTTTTATATCTTATTATAATATTATTATTTACTTTTGGATACAGTATGCAAATATTGTAATACCAATCTATTTAAATCGATCTATAAAAACTACGGCAGTGTTTGTCGATTCAAGGTATATTTGGTTATTTGCGTTCACTTGATATCAAATCAAGTTTTTTTCAGCTTTCTTATTTCAACATATGTACATAGGTATCAAGAAAAGACCTTAAAAGTACGAGCGTTTCTGTAAGCGTGACAACTTGTATAATAACAATTAAGCCAACTGTTTGTATAAATACGAATTCTCAAACAAGTCCACTGATTTATTTTTAACCAAATAAACATTTCTAAAATGTTGAAATGAACCAAATTTCTTTGTAATGTTGCTTATTCAACGTGGAAGAGGAAATACGAAAACTTGTATGAAACATGAAATTATTGTAGAAAGTCATATGTAAGAGTAATTGTAATAATGTGTTTTGGGTTATTTAATTGTTTAATCATTTTCACGGAAAGAAACTGTATATTAAATGATTATTATAAAATGACAGTAATTAAAACTCACCGGTTTCTTTTGTTTTTGGTCCTTTCGGTTCTGCGTAGAATCTGACTTAAATTTAGGTGGGGGAGGTCGTGGAGGTGGTTTCTTCTTTTGTACCAAAATTTGAGGATTAAAACTGTCTCCAAAAGGGTCGTTTCTAAAACATTAAGATTCATATTTAGTCATTAAGTATATGAAACTTGGATAAATGTGGGGAAAATAGAAAATAGAGCTCAAATACAATAAACGTACTTTAATTATATACACTTTGTTACGGCTAAAAAAATAGTTTGTGTGAATTGTAAACAGTTTTGGAAAGTTTTCATAAGTGATTTTCAGTATATGAAGCGTGTATATCGTAATGAAATAATCAGTTTCTAATCTCATTTGATAAACTCGCGTGAATCATTACTTATAGTTGGTGTACTTTTTGAGCAATTTGGTTTCTATTTTATGGCCTAATTTTAGGGAACTAAAAAACACGTCAATCAGAAAAGCAATAAAAACCGGATCAGAGTTCAGCATAAGTTTAATTTGATTTGGCATTTTTTCTTACGTATTCATTGATATCTTCTTATTTTCCAGATACTTCGTTTAACTCAAGCACCAACGCTGATTGATCGAAAAATATAGAAACAATCGTCCCGTTCAATTTTAACAAGTATCAATTTACACTCGACGTCATTTAAAATGCATTACACATAGTTCTATATATAATTCAAAAAATGTGCTTATCAAAAAAACCATAGCTCTTCCCTATATAAATACTTTTCCTCAACTTTTCATTCAAAAGAATTCATATCAAACTGCAAATTATTTCCACCAGACAAGTCTTTATAAGATAAAATCAATTTTGTCAACTGACAATTGTTGCTCTACAAATGACTAATTCTCATCTTTAAATGATCGACAGATCAACATTGAACTTCCAAACAATATATGTTTTCTGCCCGAATGATCATTTGCCTGTTATTACGAATCACAGTTCAACCTTCCTTATTAAATCATAACGCAATGCGAAGTTGAAGAATGAGGATTGTATTGGTGAGTCAGGAAAAACGAAGCGAGTGGGAAATCATAAGAAACGATTATCTCGAAGGACGAAAGCACCTGAGAAAAGGAATGATAATGGCGATAAAGAGAGAGGCAAAATAATCAAATGGCAAGATAGACGTTGACTTACGTGTTGCTCCAGGCAATGTTCCTCTGGGCCACATGACTAGGTGGTCGTGGCGCCGCTCTCGTGGGCACTCGCAGCTCCGGCACCATGCCTGTCAAACATGCGAGAGGTTTAAGTATTGTGCATCATCCGCAAGTGCGCGGTGCCTGACACTGAATCGCACGAGCACAGTCGCGCGCACACATACCAACATACGCTTACGTGCATGCGAAGGCAATTGCCGCGAGATAATACCACGACGTGACACGAGCGCCTGTGTACGTCAATGATAAGAAGTGGCTTCGATATACACCCACCACGCGTTATCTAATGTCACATTTCAGCCGAATATTTATTCTTCGCAATTGTTGTTTTCGTGTTTTTTGCTCCCGAAAATAACGAGCTTTGATCATTTCGAGACGTATATTTTATTGTTTGTAAGCATATCCGGACGCAGGCTTGTTTATTATGAAGAAACCGTTTTCTCCGTGTGTTGGTATTTTATTTGTTTACTCGATTTGCATATGAAAAAAGTCGAGGTTTGTTTGTACGAAAGGTAAATACGTTACGTAAATTTAAATTCGAATATAGGGTACGGAATGGCGAAAAGAAAGGCGCACAAGTTGATGATGTTCCGAATCGCAAATGTGTCGCAACTAGGCGCGCGCGACGGAGCGACAGCGCGAGACAATGAGTCGAGTACGATGGCACGGATTTGCGCGACTCACCTGTTCGGACGTTATTTGCCATGGCTTTGTTTGTCGCGCTCCGAGACGAGATCCGCGCAACTCAGGTCGGCTCGTTTCGGAGCTGACTGTGCTTTCGAGCACCTCTGCCGCGGGTTCGCAAGGCTTCCGGTGTCGAGCGGACTCACTTCGGCGCACTTGTCAACATTGGCACAGCTGCGAGACACGACCAGTACTTCACGGTTAAAATCTTCTTTTAAACTGCAAACATATGTACATTGCCCGGGAGTTACCGATGAGACCAGACGAGGTGAGCTCTAACGTTCTTTAAACTGCTTATGTTAGCGACATCTGACGAGCGACTGATAAACGTTATGCTTTTAAGGACAAGTGCAGATTCAATGGCACTGATTAAAATCTACAATTTGTTTCAAATATATGTTTTTATTTTTGTATATTATTCTATCTCGTCTAAATACTAAGAATTTCAAAAACTGACAATTTTAGAGTAGAAAAAAATCAAATGATTTTTATATAATTTTTTCCTTCATGTACAATGATGCTAAATTTAGAATGATGGAAATCCCACTTTTAATTTGCTTGAATTGAGAATTATTCTAAATTAATATTCAATAGTTTTTAACTTTTTTTATAAATCGGTTAGTTTATTTACAAATTTAATTAACAAAATGCTTTTAAGAGTATTTCAAATTTGTTAAAATTGTTTCTAAAATATTACCAAAACAAAATGAAGTATGGACTATTTAAAGGAACAATTAATATTAATCTCATTTCAAATTAACGATTCGATCGACAATAGTTAATTGAGAATTTTACATATCAAATTTTGCTTCCTTGATGCATAATATACTATTAAGTAACAAAAGTCAAATTCATAATTTGCTTATTAATAATTAAGGAAATGAAGAATCTTAATATCTAAATATGTTTTCCTAGAATATTCAGATCTCTATAGCTTATATTATTTCGTCAGTAGTCTGTACTACTAGAGCGATATTTTTTATCACATGAGCTAAGAATCAATGCGTAAGGAAGAGCGCAACAGCGAAACTTGTAGTTCAATACGGCCAAGTCGTAGCACCGCAGGTCCGCAGCACCGTCGACCGACAGTATAACCGAAGTGCGGCGTTAGAGTGTGTGATTGAAAGTTGAGCTCCTCATTGGCGACTTTTTGACATCCATTCGCAACTTAACGCCAAAAAAACTCGCAAAAATCTGCCAGCCAGTCGTGTTCGTATATTAAATTCAAAGTAAAACAGGAAAGTATGGTTGACTACAGCAAGTGGAAGGACATCGAGGTGAGTTCGACAGATCGCGGGAATCTTCTAGAAAAACAATATCTTTGTATCCGAGAAACAAACAAATTTCTCGCTAAGTCGTTGGAATTCAATCAACGTCAGAGCATTTGTGCAAAAACAAAATTTCCTTGAATAGTCAATTATTGAACTAACTTTGAGTTATTTTTTTATCAACCATAAAAAATTGATCAGTTGCTTACTTTTCGGCGTGATAGAAAAGTCGACTAAACATAATTTGAAAAATGTATGAAACGCTATTAATTGACGAAATAGAACGAGTCTTTATTTTTCAAAGTAACGTGGTTTTCGTTGTTACATATTTGATAAACTAAAATATTTGTTTTATTCGCGTCTGTTTAAAAATACTCTGTTATGTCTCGTAGGCTATAGTAATGATAGGTTATCCTTGTGCACCGGCGATATTAACTCAGAATATTTAATTTTTGAACAAATGTATATAAATAAAAAGTATTGGAGCACATAATATATTCAATCTATTATGAATACGAAAATTGTAGAATAACACAGCAAATGATAGATTCAACTTCTGTAGAAGGTCAATATTTATAAGCACACGTTGGATGAGATTCACACACCGATAAAAGTAAAAGATGTTATGATTGTGATGATAATTAACTAGGTTATTAATTGCTTATTTACCTTCAATAAATTTTTCATAAAAATAAAGAAAAAAAAGAACAATTTGTGCTCATCATTTTAATTAATTAATCATTTTTGCAGATTTCAGATGACGAAGATGATACTCATCCCAACATTGATACACCGTCTTTATTCAGAATGCGCCATCGAGCTAGATTGGAGCGCATGGAAGAGAGAAAAAGAGAACAAGAAGAACATGAGAGACACAAAGCTGCGTAAGCCAATAAAAAATTTAATATTGTATCATAAAGATAATTCATTCAATTTCCAAATATCATTTTTCATTTCATCTTTTTAACAATTTATAAATTAAAAGTATATTGGTAGTTTAAAAACAAACATTTTATAATGTATATATTAATTAATATTGTGTTAGAATCAACATGTGAACTAAAAGAGTTTTAAATTTAAGTTTAAAGCATTTTGAATAAATTAAATTTAAAACAAATTTAAAGATCACTTTTGTTAAAATCTAATCAAATTTTATCATCAGTCAAACCAAATATGAATATTAAAAAATACTGAATTTATTATGATTTATTTATGTTTATTTCCGCATGCTCAGACATTTAATGTAATATTGAAAGCTGAATAAACCTTTGACTTATTTTAAGAAGAATGAGTAATAATATTAAACAAAACGACACGTGTTCATGCGTTTAAAAATTTAATATAATAATAACAACAACAATAGTTTTAAGAGTTACATTTTCAATTACCACCGGAGAGGTAGTTGCATCACACCCTTAAAGTAAATATCACTTATAGGCTGTTGGAGAATTAATCGATGTGCGACTTGTACCGAAATGAATCAATAATTCAATGATCTTTTTAACCTTTACAGAACTTTGCGAAAGTTACAAGACACGAAAGAAAAGCTCGCACAACTTGAAAAACAAGAGAACAACTCAGGTGATCTG
Organism: Psix sp. ZL-2020; assembly: GCA_022817045.1. NCBI lineage: Eukaryota > Metazoa > Arthropoda > Insecta > Hymenoptera > Scelionidae > Psix > Psix sp. ZL-2020. The sequence goes on along the minus strand of JABFQD010003882.1, from coordinate 3,551 downwards.
ACAGTATTACGAAATGCATTGCAAGAATTGGAAAAAGAGCAAGAGAAGATCAAACAAGCGGATGACGAACTAAAGAAGAAGGAGAAATTGACACCTTGGAACGTCGACACTATCGCTCAGGATGGCTTTACAAAAACTGTCATCAATACAAAGCCACCGAGAAAGGAAGATGATTCTCTGACTGACGAAGAGAAAGAGAAAAGAATGAAAGAGTTCGTTAAGAAAAATGAAAAGAAGTTAAAACAATTTGGAATGTTGAGAAAATATGACGATAGCAAAAAGTTCCTGCAAGAAAATTTGGATTTAGTTTGTGAAAACACTGCGAACTATTTGGTCATTTGGTGCATCAATTTAGAAATGGAAGAAGTAAGTTCTTATTTAGTTTCTATCATTATTAGAGTTTACACAAATTAGGCCAAGTATACCATAAACTGTAAATTTCTTTGTTTTATCTTATATCATTATTTGTTATAGTAAAACTGCTGCTGTTAGTAAAAAATTGCTGAATTAATTTGTATATACTAAGCATATAATAATTATAATATATAGAACAATTATGTGTCTATTCCTTTATTTAATTTTAAGATTCATTACTTTAAATATTTTCCAGCAACAGTTGTTGGTTATATTAATTCAGCATATAAATTACATTATTTGATAAATTCTTTCTTTTTCACAATAAACAGAATCTTTTATTGTGATTTTCAATCATACATAATAATAGTATGAAATTAAAATACCTTTTTTAAATTTTTGCATGTTTATTTATATTCGTTATAATTTTCAGAAACACGATTTGATGGAACACGTGGCACATCAGTGTATCTGTATGCAGTACATCCTCGAATTGTCGAAGCAGCTGGAAGTTGACCCTCGCGCTTGTGTAGGATCCTTTTTCAGTCGAATACAAATTGCTGAAGTTGATTACAAAAATTCATTCGACGATGAACTTCGTGCTTTCAAAGAGAGGATCAGGAAAAGAGCAGCGGAAAAAGTCGCTGAGGCCCTTAAAGAAGCAGAAGAAGAAGAAGAAGCAGAACGGAAGGCTCGATTAGGACCTGGAGGTCTTGATCCTGTGGAAGTTTTCGAATCTCTTCCTGAGGTTTGTATTTGCAAGAACAAAAAATTGTCAAATAATTGTTAACTAAAATGCACAAATTCACATAATGTATTTTATTTTTCAGGCATTACAAAAGTGTTTTGAAACTCAAGACATTCCATTACTCCAAGAAACTATAGCAGCGATGCCAGAAGAAGAAGCTAGGTATCATATGAAGAGATGTATCGACAGTGGTTTGTGGGTTCCAGATGCCAAATCAAAAGAAAAACAACAACAGCAAACAGAATCTGCGGATGGAGCTTCAACAGCGACGCCTGATCCGGAATAATTTTCAGCAATTCGAATTATGATTTTAATTCCGTTTTATCTTCAAAAATATGCAACCATATACTAAAGAACAATCGATTCAACATACGATAAAACATTACCACAATTCTTAAAGGCAAACTAGTAGAACATAATACAGAACCTGAAGACTGAGAACAACTTATTATGATTGACAGCTCCGGAATTTTGCCGGACTCGTTAACGAAATAGTTTGATTGGTGATGTAAATAGAGTATGCTTGTACATACTGATACAAAGAATCAGGATCCAATACACGAACTGTTATTTATTATACTTGCATTTTTGTCTCTGCAACTCAACCGTTTGTTTATTTGTAACTGTCATAAAATAAAACATTGTAATGAAAACATGGTTTCTATATCGCCGCGTAATGCTGGTAAAACTTTTGCTTTTTTGTAATTAATTTTATTTATTCAAAATTTTGTATAATTTATTGAAAAATGAGATAAAGTTTGTAACATTTTCTTTTTTTTTCATCATGTAAAGCACAAATTTTTGTAGTGTTATAATACCTTTATTAAAATTTTAATACAAGAATAACCAAATTATAAATGTTAAACTACATATTTTTCTATGTACTATGATTATTTTTGTTTCCCCCAACAACCTTCACCTGTTGGTAGTTTTTAATTCAATAAATTAATTAGAAGAAATGACTTCGAATTTATAATGGTATTTCTGGAGAGCATCTATAATAGATGTCTTTGAAAAAGCTGCTCCTGGAGTTAGAACACCTCCGCTGAAAATAAAATTTAATTTCAAATAACATTTTTCATTTTCATCTTGTTATTAATTTCTAATAATACATTTAACAATCACTCACTTATTTGGCATTTTATTTGATTCACGCAAAACAGTTAAAGCGGATATCATTAGTGATGTACATGTTGCACCATATCCTGGATTGAAACCCGTGATTTTTGTAACTATTTCTTTATTTGGTGGTTCTTTATGACTATCCGTTGGTTCTTCTAATTTCTCAGACCAGCCACAAGCTTTGAATGTTATTGAAAAGTGAGTGTTGTTCATAACTTCTTCAGTTGGTCCTTCACGACTTATAAATCCACCAGAAAAAAATCTCGGATACTAAAACACATTTATTCATATTTTTCAAATTACAATATTAAAAAAATATACCTTCAGAAGTCATAATTCTAAATGAAATACCTTCAATAATAATTTTCTTCCGCATCCAAACTTCGCAAGCGTAACAAAAACACCTCCAACAACTGCGATTGCGCACAGTTGGAAAAATGACCTGTATCAGAGATAGTTTTTATCATACAACAATAACAAAATAATTATATTTAATTAATTTAAAGTTCTATTTTTATTTTTCATTTTATTTTATTAATTTTGATTACTTACTTAATGGTAACATAAGTATGTATTTGAATTGGTCTTTGCTTATATTTGTGATAATAAAAGTACTGTGAACCCAAAGCTACAGACCGATCTGATCCTGGAAAAACTACAGACCATCCAGGTGAAATATCCGTGCGATGTACTCCCCTTTAAAAACAATAATTATAAACACTTTTTAAATACATATTTTCAAAATAGATATTGGTGCAATTGATATTTACTTATTTTTTAATTTTGGTTTCAACTCTGGCAATTTTTTGGGATATAGTTTTTGACGTAATGGTCTCAGTTCATTTTTATGTGCTAGCCCATAAACCGCTGACTCCCAGGTACCATAATTAATCAGGGCGCCAGATACATTATTGGTCGTCCAAGAATTCAGATAAGTTTCAATGCTATTTATTTCTCCGTCGAATTTTTGATACGTGTACATGATACCGATATCACATGGAATGCTATCGAATCCACAAGCACTTATCACGTATATCCCAGCTTCTTCAGCTGCTTTATTATACTCCACTTGCATTCTTTCTATGTACTAGAAACAATTTAACTTTTACACATTGTTCAATCGTACAAATAAAGTAAAACAACATTATTTGTCATTTTTGTAATTTGTTTTCATATCAAATCATATGTCAATTATATCAAAGATTTTGTACGACATATATATTGTTGTAAATAAATAATATATATTAATAAAATAAGCATATCTTTTTCTACTCCTCCTTTTCATTGTTTTTTATTTTATCAATTTTTTACTATTTGAACACTTTCA
>JABFQD010003881.1:0-12523 GCA_022817045.1 Psix sp. ZL-2020 | reverse complement strand
ATAATTATTTTTGTAGAAAATATTTTTAAGTTAGATTTACAATATATGTATTTACGTTACATATATTTTTGGATGTGGAACAATTTTTATAGTTATATTTAAACAATGGTTCTACTATACTGTCATTTTAATTATCATTTTTCATTAAACAAACATATTTTCGGAAATTTGCAATATATTTTTTGAAAAATGGTGGAAAAATACCCACTTGAATATATCATAAAACCTGTCATCTGATAAAAAGTTTATCAATTATGTTGTTCTACGCACCAAAGTCTTTGGTCTGTTGATTCACATTTCATATTAGTTTTAAATTAAATAAACAGTGACAGCTTGAATTTGTTTTAAAAATCTTGGATTATTGAGATTTATAGGGAAAAACCAATGCGATGGAATGATAAGCCTACTTCAAGTAACTTGCCACGAATTCTCGAAAACAAACAGTGTTTCACTTTAGCAAATATTGAGGTTGCATGTGACATTATTTTTTGCTTCTACGATTTTCTGTAGGAACATAATAATTTCGCTTCTCAAAAATACACTTCTAATTGGTTTTGATTACAAAGTTTAACTCTTTTTATTGGTGCTAAATTGCGCTTATTGCTTAGTTATACAGAATATATATAATGTGATTATTCATCAGTTTAAGAGAATATTCTTAAATAATACATTTTAATAAGCTATGTCCAAAGGATATTTGACACTCCTTAAATTAAGTTCGAGGAATTAAGGAAATAATTTATCTGAAATGTATATTTTATAATTTTGATTATAATACATTAAAATAGCCAATCGTTGCACGTTACATTTAAAATATTGTAAATGTTATATTTATTCTTTATTTACCAAATTTATTCATTTTATTTTCTAATAATTAAAAAATGAAAACTTATGATTATTTTTTAATTTGTAAAGTAAACAAGATTTAAACAAAGGAAACAATTGAATTGACATTTTATAGTCTGCTTTAACAACTACTACAAGCGATTTTATTTTCTTATTTTCACTTATTTTAATTAATACTTCAGTCAATTACTTATCAACTTCAAAGGAAAAACGTATTGTAACTTAAATTAATATATTGATATTAATTCAAAACCGATAAAATTATTCAGTTGATAATCTTTGTTTGGTTTCACCGTGATTTGCTTAGTGTTAGAAAAAGCTCACAAGATATTTAAGACAGTAGAACTAAACGGAATAATTCACTATCGCTTTTTTATAATAAGTGCGTTAAATATTAATACATTAACATGTTATTCACATGTGATTCTTCTCGTTTGAAAACGCGTTGCCAGTTGAATTATTCATGTTGGGATCGTCGTCGTCCAGTCTGGCATGTAATTCTCCGAGCACTAATTATTGTGACGGCACAAAGCACATTTGGGACCACGCTTCGGTTATAAATATGCAAATAGTTTCGCTGTCGAGTTCTGATCGGAAATTAATTAATAGTACTGCTGATGCGTGAACAGCCTTAAGTCTTAGAACGAGATTATCGATCGAGACGTATAGTCAAAACCACACTGCTCCCTACAGGTGACATAAAGAACTCGTTTTTTGAATGATTAGCGTTCTTTTTCAGCATTCGAAAGCGTTTCGGTTAGCGATTCCTCGATAACTGGGTCACGGTCAGTTCTTACAATCCATATTATTTTGTTGCTTGTTATGGTCACCAAGATCTTTCAATGAAAGTGTTCGATCAAGCAGCTCTATACAAACATAACCAGCTTATTCAAGTACATTTTTTGAAAATAATCGAAATAATAAAAAAACCATGTATTGTTTAATACTTTTGCTTCTATGAAAAACGTCATTTTTTAAAGCAATTTTTTACAGTATTTTTTCTAATTTAAGCAAATCGAATTGAAGAACTATGAATCGATTTCCTTGAAATGCTTACGTTTGAGAAAAAGATTGAAAGGTTTATAGAACATTTACAGCTTATCAAAAATCTTGAAAATACCAACACTTCGCAAAAGCGACGTAAATTTTGTGGAAATTTGTTTCTAGTTATTATATAATCTGGTGTTATTCTGATACTTGTATATCTTAGATAAAGTTTTCATTACCCACACCATAGACTATGACGATTTGATTGGAATCACGTGACTAATACTATCATGCGATGTAATGAGGCTTTTTCTTTAGTTTCGTGAAAATCGGATTTGATTTTGGATCGTGATAGGACTCTGTCCGGAGGTTAGAATACGAGCGGGAGCTCGTTAATGCGACAGAGCACGTTTCACTTTGGTCTGCTTATTATACGGTAACAATACGTTCGCTTGTATAATACTATCGCAGTAGCAATGGAAGGGAACCGTGTGATGCTTTTGTGGCATGCGAAGTTTTGATATACCGTTACTCCATATCATTCAGGGGCAGCATTATCCGTCAGAGTCGTTTGTCCGATCTTGCTGTGAACATGAAGTTATATTTTTCTCCGGACTGAATTTATTATTCACTCTTGAATTGACTCTTAAATATATATTTCAATTTCTCCCCAACTCAGATAACCAGCTTGATAGAGCTTCAAATAAAATTGATACTGTTTTTTATTATTCATATTTGTATACGTCACGTAAGGAAAACTATATTTTAGCGAAAATTGGTTAGAATATATTTTCACCGAAATATAGATCTCGTGCAACATTTATACATTTCGTTCAGTCAGAAATTTTTATCGCGTTTAAAATAAAATTATTCTTATAGTCTTTCGTGGTCCAGTTCGAGACATTGACCTCCTTTGGGAAAGTTTGAAACTTTACCGTGACTCACGAGAACATCTTTCATTTCCTTCCGTTTTTTAAAGAATAAAATGTTGTCTGACTTGAATGACTACACCTCGCACAAAGAAAGTTTATTTTTGAAAGAATTTATAAAATAACCTGCATTCAACGTTTATTAGCCAATTAAAATAGTTTTATATTTTTGATAACTTGAAAAAGCGAGTTTTCTTTGAAAGGGAATTTGTAAACAGTCATGATAAATGTTAAGCTATAAATTATGAGATTAAGATTTTATATTTAATTTAGAAATGTTGATACTTCAATAATTTAATAAATTGAATTTTATATCTTATATCAAACGATTGAAATAAAAAGAAGCACATTAATTTCAGTTTCAAAAGAATTTTTGTAAGAATTTTAGATCAATGTGTTTCATCACTTTTACTGTCGTATAAGTCATGTATCAATCGTTCTTAAGGTCAAACGGTAGCTTTTATCAATGAACTATTAGTTAAGATTGAAATTTTAGTATGCTATTTTGAGCATTATGTTTTTAAATTGTCTATTAATTATTTCTCATACTCTAAAATAGAAGTGATATTTTTTTAATTTTTAACAATTAGAATAATATATTTGTAATAATGAGTTGTCAGTATATATATGATCTTTTAAATTTACTATTTAAAATAAATATATCTTTCGTATAAATTAAGAAACTAAATAGCTTTTCAAGTCGTATAAAGCCAATTAAAGAATTTAAATCATTTCGATACTTATCATAATTGAAACAAATTTTCGTCATTGTAAAACATGTTTTATGTCTTTAGAAAAGAAATCGTAAATAATTGGAACGATTTTACTACGAATTGCGATTTCTTAATTTTTTTTATAATTAACTAATTAAACGAAAGTTGAAATAAGTTTTTTGTATCATTTCACTTTGTTATTGTGAATTGACAGGAAACAAAGTTCAAAGATTTTTTTGTCAGTGGTCAGCAGAATTTCACATTTCTAATTCCTCAAAACAAATCTAAGAAGATCAAACTTGTCAATCAAACAACATTATATATATAGCGTCTGCGTGCATCGTTGCATTCTCGCGCCATTGCAAATAACTTTCACTGATGTTTTCGAGTATTTATTTATGTCGGCAACTTTGATAAACATCGCGACGATGTGACGGTTTGCGTGACTAAATTCATTTTTAGACTTAAATATTGGAAACATTAAAAGACATCAAATCGTGTAGGATCTTCAAAGTATTTCACGTATTATTGATTTGAAAAATATTATAATCGTATCTCTGAAATTGTATTTTCATTTGAAGAATAAATGAATAAATACTATATCAAGTACAGTTTTTTTTATTTCCTTAAATTTCAATGTATTCAAATAAATTTCAAATATATACTTTAGTTTAATTTTACTTTTCTTATCACTTGTAAAAAATAATACAATATTTCTTTACAAAATAAATAGACGTATATTTCTAGGAAATATAAAATATTTCTATTCCAAACTATTGTTTTTAAAACAAACTCTTATACTAAAAATGAATCATTTCTTCATCTAAGAGAATTTTTCTCTGAATGTTTATTTTAAAATTGAAAGTTATATACGTTTTAGTGTCAGCTGCTTAGCTTGACGATTACTATCTTTCACAGATAAATATATGTATACGTATATATGTCCTTAGAAGCTAACTCCGCGAGTGAGATTTATTAATTCAACCGATTCAATTCGCTTTATCATTAAAAGCTTTTGTCACGCCTGTTCTGATTGTCGATAGTGTACAATTAATAAAGTCGCCATTGAGTTCGAATTCATCAGCGATAATGGCCGCTCTAATTTGCAAGCAATAACCATTTGCACCTTGCACTTGCGACTTGTTAGAGATCGCGTGCTATATTCAATATTTTCAATAATCGAACAGTAATTATGAATTACTTTACTGTCATTACACACTTTGTACTTGAAGTAAATCATACTCAAATTATCGTTGGTGTTACTATATGTTTTTCATCAAAAACATATTATTCAAATAATAATTATTTATTCAATTTGGAAATATTAATAATTATTGAACGAATTCTCGGTTAGTAAATAAATAGTTTTAAATCTATAAATACGTGAGCTAAAGTTATTGATTTAAATTCGTTACAGTAAATTTCGAAAATTAAGTCTCTTCATTTATCAAGGAAGGAAAAAGTATGATTGCATTGGCTTTTTAAGTATAGGTACATAATATATGATTCAAAGGTATATATATATATATATATATATATACACATTATTGTTTGTATTCGCCATCGCGAAATCAAGTGAGCGTAAATTAATGCATGATTTCGAGGGTCTGCAGATGAAATCGTATAAGTCTCGCCAAAGTAAAAACCATACGCACAAATCACACATAAGCAGTCCTTCCCTCAGATTTAGTCTATCCGCATACTAATTTCTCTTACACCGATATTTTTTCGATATATATATATAACGTTGATGTTGAATCTAAATTACGATGCTAAATTAATGAGACATAAAATAACGAACGGAAACCGGGATTATATATGTTAATTTGAAAAATAGATTACTTGTAGAAAATGAAACAATTTTTCTGATATAAAAAAAAATGTTAAATAATATTAAATAATAAAATGATTCGTTTATAGTAATTTTTTGTGCTTTGGGATGTAAAAAACTGGTATTATTGATTTTAGTTATCTGCGGGCAAACATTTTGTAGCTCGCCATTATAAATTATAATGTCGTTGCGCGACTACCATGTTCTGCGTAAGGGCTCACTTGGTTATATAGAGATTTAATAGGTACTTAGCTTTGTTTGTCGGACCCTCGAAAGTGTCTATGATAATAATGCTCTAGGGCCTGAGTGTGGATTAGTCTGCATTTGGGGGAAACTTTTGTACTGTTCATTTAGAGTAAAGTCTGTACACCCTTTCAGAAATCTAAAATATAAGTGAAATATCTATAAGTAAAATAATCATATAATTATATAAATATAAATTTAAATATAATTCTTTCAATGACAAGTTCAATTCTTTTGTTTTTTTAGCTTTGATATTTTGATCAAATAAATAATTTTGTTTCAATATTACGAAAATTGTATCACAAAAATAGTTTGAAATATTTTATCTAATCAACAACCAAGATTTTGTTTGAATTTTTCAATATTTTTTGATACCATAAAAAATTCAAAAGTGAACTCAGACTTATCGGAAAGAGAGGCGTGCGGCGATTAAATTTTCCCTGTCGGTAAGCAGCTCACAGTTGGACGATCGATGACAAGGACTAGAAAAGGCTTTGTCTATACGCAGCGAGTGTTAAATCGTCGTACATTGTTGTTGGCCGAGCCTCCAGCCAACGCAGACGTCTGCCGCGGAAAAAAGAAATCGACACAAAATATGTACCAGCCTGTGATAAAAAAGCTTTCGGTTAATTTAATCCACGCTGGTTTGTTTTACACAACACAGCTCAACTTTTACCCCGGCATATTCTTTAAACAACTGTACGCTCGTTGCCTTGGAAAATTGCTCTCGATCGTTCGACCAATCTCGTCTGCCTTTGCCGCTTATGGAATTTGATTTCTGAAACAAAAATATGATTCAATAATGAAATTCAAAATTTCATTCAAAATAACAATAAAATCTCTCAAATAAATACATTTATGGAACATTTAGACTCAAATTTAGTAGGTGATTATTCTAAAATGAACAAATTTTTAATTTGTTTATATTATTTATGTTATTACTCATAATTATATCCTTGTAACGCCTGAATCAAAATTAACACGAACGTAATATTGAAATATTATGCTAGTATATAGTTAACTAAATACTTTTGAAATGCAAATTTGATTGTACTCACTTGGTAGTGTTATTATAATGATTCAAATAATGCGTTTGTGTGTTATTGACAAATAAATTTTATCGCGTATTCTGTACTATAAATGAGCACATTCTCATTGTATATGATCAAATATTATGAAACACGCGGCAATTGAAACTGTTTTTGTTGTAAATTGTTACAATCATGTTCAAACGATTTAGTAAGCCGAAATCTGTTATAATTGATATTACCTGGTTTATTGTGGAGCATTGCGAAATTGAGAAAGCGTATATATATTTTCCATTGCTTTTGTCTACCCTATCAACCAAAAATGATTCACATTGGCATTTTATTTAACTAATTTTATTTGTAATAAACGATTAAAGTGCTCATATCTGTGCAATTAACTTTTACACCGTTAATTAAGTTTTTTGTCAAATTGCATAACACATTGAGTAATTCAGTTGCCTATACAATATATATAACGTCAATCCATATATATACACATTTTTTAGGATCGTTGTATACATAACAACGAAATATCTTTTTATTATCCTAAAACAGCAGAAAAGTTGGAATTGTTACTGTATTATTTCTATTTTAGTTACGATAAATGTAGATTGCAATAAAAAAGATAATATTTAAAAGGTAATGTATTCAAAGTAAAAGCGTTATATATACACAATTATGATGAAAAATGGTCTATATATATTCTAATATTACAGTTCTTGGATCTATTTGTTTGATCAAAATTCGTTTGTGTTGTCTAATCTGTATGACACATAATCGTTGCGCGCGAATAATCGTTTCGTAAGTGGATTTGAAATATATAAAAAGTTAGATTAATTGAAAACTAAGTGAAAGGCTATCGGAGCTAGAGCTCGTTTCAAAATACGCGCGTGTTACTTTGTTACATTTTTACTAGGATTTAATTTAATTTCACGCTTGCAACACCGGGCAATTTTATGGTTTCTTTGATTGCTACGTAGAAAATGGCGAGCACCATTTTAATGAGCAATATTTATGATGAACTATGCTTTCCGTTTCCGCTCAAGCTATACGTTCGATCAGTTGCAGATTTAATACGATTTGCTAATGTCAATTATTCCTTCTATTCATTTCATCTTTCATTTTTATTCTGTTTCTAATATTCGACTTTTTTGTGTCATTTCACTAAACATAGCACTGGCTTTGTAATGAAAAAATATTATATATCTAAATGTGTATGAGTCATTCATGCTAGCAAATTTACGATTGGAAAACCGCAGTAAATGAAAGAAAGACGCAATGAAGTGTAATAGTTGCTTTGTAAAAATTAACAGTATAACTTGAGTGCAGCAGGTCTTTAATGGTCGTTTCTCTGCTTAGGTAATAAAATCACGAAAATGAACTATAGGCACGAGATCTTACAACGTATTTAAGAAATCCTTTCATCTACCAAAGTTTTTGTTTACATTTGCAGTCGTTCTTTTCAGTCTTTTAAGCCCATCATTGCAATTTGTTGGAACTTTTTCTTATTTATTTTTAAACAAGAAAAAAATTTGTCTTATTCTTCGCCAGTTTGTAAGAATAATTAAAAACACATTGAATATAATAATTTTTAAGTATTGTTGCTAATATATATTAATAAACTTTATAAACGTTATTACTGGCTTGATAATTAATTTTATAGATATACTTTTTATGGATTGGACAAAATTAATATTACATCAATTAATAGTTAATGGATGAAATTGCAGTTTGGAAAATAATATATTTATTATTATTATTTATTTATATCTGTTTCTGTCAAGTCATTAATTTTTATAAGACAGAATATTTAGTTTTGTGTTTGTTAAGAATATTCAAGTGAGTTTAGGAGAAATAGCACATCTAAATTTGCATTGAATTATAAGTTAAATTCAAAATTTGATACTGTTATAGAGTCAGTATGGTATGTATTCATTTTGATTTAGCATATAACTCAAGTTGAAATAATTGAGCTTAATCTCAATTTTCAAATACAAAAATAAATTTCCATTTTGAATTTAAATTCTTCATTACGTCAATGTGAACGTTACATTCTAATTTTAGCATTAAAATATGTTAATTATAACTTGAAATTGATATAAATTTAGATAATAATATTTTTTGCTACGCACTATCAAAATAGTGATTTCAACATTTGCGTAGTATTCTCGATTTGGAATAAAATTAATTGGTATCTTTAAATTTGAAACGGAGTATTTTTCAACATTTGAACTGCATAACTGAATAATGAAGATCTGCTAAGTGACAACACATATGATGTACATGTATATTTCAAATGATGATGCTCTGAAATGTTAGCACAAAGCTAAAAATTCAATCAACTTGTGGTCTCCGCGTGTTTTCCCATTGAAAAAAACGAGCCGCTAATAAAAAGCCATGACTTTCACTCGATTACTCGGCAATTTGTTAGATTTCCGATCGAAGGAGCTGACGATTTCTTGCGAGATCGCGCGCAAAAAGTTAAACTCCGAATGTTGCCGAGGCGGAACAAAGGCCAGGCAGAAACTGCGCTCGGCTAATGAGACACGGAGAAAATGTGTTATGGTGCCAGAGAGCAATGCTGGCGGAGCGTGTGTTTTTGATGCGCTTTCCGCGATCGAAGACACTCTTGGTTCCGAAACAGAAAGGAAGGGGTCTGCGAAGGTTAGGTTAGGTCTGCGACTGCTGCGCTCTCGGCCGTGCCGGCTCGTGCCGCAGTCGAGATTCCGGTTCTTATTTCTCAGTCGCCTCGCACTTGTCCGAGCGCTCGCACCTCGTTGTGTCGTGTGGTTTGTTCACGTGAATTTGGATCGCACGCGGGGAAAATGATCGCACGATCGATCTCGGGTGCCTGCAGAAGTTGTCGGGAAATTGCGCGAGCGATTTGCGCTTCTCGCCGCGCGTGTTCCGGGCCAGTGAATTAATTTGTTCTCTCTAACGCGTTATTATGTGCAACTTAAAGGGCGTTCTTCTTCGAAGTTAAATGGTCTTCGAGAACCCCGACATGCGCAACCCCGGATTCCTACTTGAGCATGCAAGACATGGATATATACAACACATAAGGTTACTACAATTTGCTCAATTTTATCACTGTTACAAATCCAATTTGATTTCCTAACTTTATCCATGTTTTAACCATAAAAACCAAAGAATTATATCATATAATAGGTAACTATCTCATTGTGGTATACGTGTTTGAACATTATTCAGCGTTGTCTACCACATTCAAATAGGTTTACTTCTTTCACCGTGTAATGAAAGGACAAATTTAGTTAAATCTTTGCAAAACGGAGTTCAATTTATATGATTCGTTGGATAAACATCGGGTAATGAACTCGTTAGCGCGCCGCAAACGGATGAGCGTACGCGCGTGAGCGAGTGTCTGTGCCGTCGTCAAAATGTAAATTCTCAATTCACGTCGAATTATAAACAATGCGCTGGCGGGCAAAAGTATCTGATCTTGAAAATGCCGCATCCAATTAATTTTGCGCAAAAATCGCCTAACCTGGGCTTCGCGAGGAAATTGAGTTCGCGGAAAATGTACATGATCTTAGGATGCACGCACACCGATGCGCCTTTGGATACGTGTATACGCAAACACCAGCTGCCTGTGAATACAAAGTTGTGCGCGCTCAACTCCGACATGATAATACACGCTACGGGCATCAGTCCTCAACGACTTATACCTGGTCGTACCGAGATCGGCCTTTTAAAAGCTGATCAACAGCTCAAACTCCAGTGACTCTCAGCTGGATCTTCGCACGGTTTCCCAGATGTCAAAGAAAATGTACTCAATTTTCTGACTTGGCTTTAACTTACTTTTCCGCAATTCATTTTATCTTTATGGAAATATAACACAGTATTATCAATTTTACGCAGATACATAATTACTCCATAAAACTATTATAATAGTATCAAACTGTAATTCATTATGGTAATTTTTGGTATATTTCTCTTCCACGAGCAGTTTGCTCAAATTACCAACTTAATCTCGAACATATTTTAACCAGGTTTTGAACTCAACTCAGTGACTTGTTTTTACTAACGATGTGAGATAGTGATATGTAAATACGTTATGAATATTATACACACATCAGCCGGTTTATAAAATCCGTTAAATAAACTTCAACGCGATCTGTACCCAGTGACACTGACCTTTCAAAATATCGGCATATTTTAACATTCTCAAAGTAGCCTGAGAAATGAGAAAATATTTCCTTTTGGTTTTTCCATGTGTTCATGCGAATAAGAGTATATCAATGATTTTATTTATTGATAACAATTACTATCGCAAATCGTCACCATCAAAATCAATAGAAGGCATTAATTTACATTTATTTGACAAGATAAACTCAAGGAGAGAATATATTAAACACAAATACGAACAAAGAAGGTAAAATGAGTCAATAAAAACTAGTTTGCGGAAACTTTCAGACAGACAAATTTATGTACAAAAAGTCCCATTTATAGTACCGGAGGTTGCCTGGTGCAAATGTTTCATCGAAGTTCGTTGATTTGGTCAACTACCATGTTATTGCTTATTGTTATTATCATAACTTTTTCAAACACGAGGATATTATGATGAAAAAAGTTGAATGAAAATTGAACGATATCAATATAGTGTAACGTAATTTGATGAATTGGCAGTTTCTTTCATTTGGATAGGTACCATGCAATAATTGTGGCAGAAAATAAGCAAGCAAATATTGATTTAACATTAATGGTTTTAACTCTACAATCATTAGCAAAATGTTAAACTGCATCAGTGTTTGACCTAATCGTATATTATACTTTAAATTTAAAAATGTCAAAATGGCGAAATGTTTGTATTTCATATTTTCCAACATTAATCTTCAACTCTGTGGATGTTAATCTTAAGAAATCTGTTATATACTAAACATATAGTAGTGAGTTTATGACTCCACAGACTTGACTATGTTATAGCTCACAATTTCAATACCGCGTTGTTTACATGTCATTTTTTCGTAAATGTCACATAAGTTCGTTTCGTGTTGTTTTAATTTAGTGCTAGACTTTAATGTCATTGATCTGCGGATTAATGTTCTTTTTGTCAATAGCTAATAAATTTTAATCTTGGTTCATCGCATGTTTTCGGTACGTTGACATTGTATGTGGATAGCATAGGACAAATATTGATTTATATCTGGAAAAATTGGTCTTCAATATCAACAAATATTTTTCCAACATTATACGCAAATACTATCCTATGTCAAGTTTGACATTGATCTGCTCTAAGTGGCATTAAATTCTCATTGAAAATCATGTGCTCGGTCATTGAAAAAACTCATGGCATTTCGACATAACGATCAATTTTTAATACTACATTCATTTGATCCGAGTTTTAAGTAAATAAAAGATTAGTACTTTTGTATAGGAAGTTCACACAACCAGTCTCCCACCATAATCCGTTCTCAAACAATAGTAAACCCCGTGTTTGAATACACTAATCAGGTAATACTATTATGTCTTTTTTGTCGACCTAAACAAGATTAGCTGACAGTCCGTTTTGCTTGGAAAATAAATTCGGTGCTTCATTTCTGAAGCAATCAAGTGATCTCGATTACGTTAGAGTGAGTAGTATCGGTTTCCCAGTTGCGCAACTCCGCGTCTTTTTGGTTCCATTTTTTGCCCTATCGATAAAGAAGAATATTACATAAACCGGCTAAAAACGTGTCTACTGGGTCAAGATCACGATAAAGCGTTGCGCCTCTCGCTTTCGTTTTTCGCGCCGAATCGCATTGCTCCTTTGTTTGCTTTCCTCGAGTAAAGATAAGAGTCGAATGAAAAGGATGCAGCTATTCAGCATCTCGTTTTAGAACAGCTTTCTTTTGAAACGCTCTCGTTGGCGGCAAAGGGAGATGTTAAAAGAAAGAGAAAGAGACTGAGCAAGAGAGAGAGAGAGAGAGAGAGAGAGAGAGAGAGAGA
>JABFQD010003880.1:0-12523 GCA_022817045.1 Psix sp. ZL-2020 | reverse complement strand
CGAAATATATGCGGATGTTTGATCGGCATGATTTTTGTAATAAATGTAAATAAATTGACTGCGTAAATGATATTCCGACAAAAGTGCTTGTTTATTGTTCGAACGTAGGACATAAAATAAACGTAAAATAGGAACATCGCTATTGCGTACGACGACATGACAATAATACTATGCGTTAGGTAGTGATTGGTAAGTGACTTAAAAGTATATACTCTGTGAAATGGTACGTCGATTAATTAAGGGCGATAATTAGAATCGTAATTATAATAATAAATGATGATATCAATAGACGACAATAACGACAATGATGAAATGACGCATGAGTGTTTACATTTGGTTACTAATTGGTGCTCACTTAAAGGTACATTCCAAGTAAATGCATTGTGCATACGAAACGCAACGACGCCATCATAATCGCAAGCCAAATCAAAACCCAAGCGCTCTTAGTGACTTTTTCGTATCATATGCAATTCGACTTCGCGATCCAATCGAACTGAGACTATCTTCCGGAAGGAATGTTTGGAATGGAAATCCGCTTAATTGGCAGGAACGATAAGGATCATTTGATTGAACGGAATTTCACGTTACTGGAGCGAACGATTTCAAAAAGATACGATTGGATTCAATACCAGACACCAATATCTCGCGAATTTCTCGATCTTCCTTTTATGTGTTGGAATCATAAAGATTAATACTTTTGTTCTTTTACTGTCTTAGCACGCAAGGCTCGATGAGCCCTCTAGGATATTGAAAAGGACACTTATTGCAAGCTGCAACATTTGCCTCCAATTTATAGCCAAGATATTGTTTTCTACTGTTTACGAATTTACTCAAACTTATCGAATTGAGCTCATTTTCAACACAGAGTTCCATTTCGGAACTTTCTATATTCCCGTGATGTTAGTTTTTTCTCATTTTCATAAGTGAACTCTGGTTTTGGCACAAAGTAACAAGAAGCCGCGGTGTCACAAGTTCGAAGACTAGAAATTGAATCAGCGTGCAACTTTGGCTTAAACTGAAACTGCTCTTGCGAGTTACCATGAGCGACTTGCTGAAGAAAGCACGTACGGACATACGGCAAATAAATAATTTTGCATTTGAATCTTTCATTTGCAAAGACCTTAGTTTTCTGTGCTAAGAACATGTTGATTGATGTCGTGTACTTTCGCGGGAAACTTAGTTTTAGTCCAGTAACATTATTCCTAAGTTTTCGGCCACTTTGGTGTTTTTGTCAGATCACAATCAATTGAGCAGACCGTATCATAAAGAGCGCTAGGGTTTTTAAATAACGACGCTTAATGTCGTGTTTACACTGAGAAACTCTACTCCCTTAGGATGGATAATTGTTCGCATCAATTTGTAATTCCAAGTCGAGTTCGCTCATGAATGAAAGATGTGTAATACACTTGCGGAAGCTTCTTTACTGATACCATTATTATTCTTACCCGCGGTTGAAATAATTTCACCTGGCAACAAAGTGAACTCTTTGTTCGGTATTCATAAAATAAGTTAAACGAGATGAATATTCATAGACAGGCCTATTTATTTCTGCGCTTTTTTCGGAGCTAATGCAGTTTTGTTAAATAGTGACCATCAAAAAGTTACGGGGTTTTGCCTCGTTTACCTAAGGTAGCTTTTAATTGTGATAGATGATCTCAGTGCAAGCCGCACGATAATCGCCGTTGCGATTCATTTACAAATTGGCGTATAGCAAAACTTGTATAAATTCAATAAATTGTTTGTAGCGCGTACTGAAATTATTCACGTCTTACTGTACTAACTTGGCTAAATTATCTCATAAGTGTAAAAATGGATATCATAAGAATTGTGCACTGGGTATCTACAACTCGCACTGGAATGCTAATTGCACTGTCTGTTTGGAATTTTGATGTAAGCTTATTCTGTCCAGACAATCGTTCAAAGGAAATGATAAAGAAAAAAAGAAAAAAAAGAAAAAAAAGAAAAAAAGAAATCGCGAAACAAGCAAGAATATCAAAAAGTGTATACAATTAAAAAATAATGTTACAACTGTATCGAAATGCATGGTCTGTATAATCCAAGTAAAATGCAAAACATCACGAATCGAACGATCGTTTGTTTCATCTTTTTGTATATGTGCTATTGATAAAAGCCATGTTTCGCGTTAATTCACATTCACACCCACACACATTTGCGCGTTTATATACCTTGAATGTTTGATGAAATAAAAAAGTTAGTTGAAGTTTACGAATAAGTTATAAGTTTCAAGATCAGACCTCTTTTACATGTCGTTAGATATTTGATGAACTTTAATTTGAGTGTGCTTACTACAGAACTTTTTGAAACACAATTGAAACATCGTCGATATTTTCACAAACAAACCGACGGATACGTGAATTAAACAAAATGAAACGAGAGCGAGCGTCGCTCCGTTGAAAGAGACGGTCGTTTTTTATTCTCAATAAAAGCATACGTCGAAAACACTCGGTAAGATGAAAAACTACGAGGACTTGATCTTTTACATTCGAAAACATTACATGGCACATATACAAAAACATACGCCATGCATACGAAACAAGTCGAAACAATGAAGAGAAAACGACGAAACAAAAAGAGATGTACATTCATGTGTCGATGACAAATGTCCCGGAGGAAGAAACAAAGTTCGATAACAAGCAACAACAAACTATTTAACATAATTGGTAGAAGACTACCAGGAGAAAACAAAATGAACTCGAATTATCTGATCAGAATCGTGGTGGAACGGACTGTTAAAGGAGTTATTTCGTGAATGACATTCAATATCAGTCGCACTTAAATACTATTTACGAGTAGTATGCGTTGGTAGTTACTGAAAATGCCTAGTCTATGCTTACATAAATAACGATGACTGGCATCGTGTCGAATAAATACATATCACTTAAACAGTTAGCACGGTTTATTCGAAGCGAATCGATACTCGAGAAAACGGTAATCTTGCTGCAAGAAGGCTATGTACAGTACTCAAAACTGCTCGGCCGTTAGCAACCTCGCTCTCACTGTTTTATATATTATTTTGTTCAAAAACCCAAAATCGCACGGACCATAACTGGCTCGTCTGTGCCTCATCAAACGGACCAATGAATTTCGATTCTTGTTCGGACAATGCAATACCGATTGCTGCCAGCCTTCGGCTCGTTTACTGTCACCGTTGCAGCCTTCTAGCTCAACAATTTTTTTCGCTTTTATTTCGCTCGCTCTTCACTCACTCCTCACCGCCGTCTACCTCGGTTCATGTCTTTCCTCGCTTACTTCTATCAGATTTCATTACAATTAAAAGTTATAAGTCGTTTCAGCCTTTACAAACAACTTTATCAGTTTGAACGAGCTCTTTTACGAGAGAAGCATTTTATTGCAAATTATTAATTACGAGGTTTAAGTAGAGCTTGTAGTATGGCGAATATTTTTTTTATTTTTTTTTTTATTTTTTTATATTTTTTTTATTTTCAGAGGAGTGTACGGCCTATTTTGACCGATTATTATAGAGTTATGCATGTAAGTATGTATGTATGTATGTAAGTATGCATGTATGTACGTGTAGAGTATTTTACGTTTTTGAAGGACCGAATCCTTCTGATTTGGTTCATATGCAAATTAATTACTCCCTTGTACTGTCTTAGCCTTTCGACTGTTAGCGGAAAAGCTATAGCCAGTTAAATAGTTGCTTTTTCAAGCTGAATTTGTTTTTCGCTAGTTTTCGCGAAAAATCCAATATTGGCAAAGAAGCACTGGAAACAGAAAAAAAACTGCTGGTCCGAAATCTGACTACGCGAAAAACGTTAACTTTTGAACAATGCCGGACTTTGGCATCGGTGAATTTTGAAAATTGTCCCAACAATATTCGAAAGGCGCGCGAAATCATTCTTTTTTACTATCTATAAGTTCTTTCGATGTAAAATATATAATTCATTTTGACCTCATTCCGTGCCCTCTGCTTATCACTTAGTTATAGAAATGTTAAAATTTATAGAAAAATACGCATTTTCTATAATCTTTAATACATTTCTATGCTTATGTTGTACGGTTATTCATTGCTTATCAAAAAATCAGATAAGTTAAGTCGAGTTTTGATTCAAAAATATATCTATATAATAAATGAAAACACGACGAAGAAGTTTATATCGAAAATGGTTGGAAAGAAACGCTAAGGGACGCTGAATAAAAAAGAACTGACGCTTTCATATAAAAAATATTTCATCAATGTAAACGACAAAATGTTTACAAGTAGAAAATTAAATTCTTCGATCTTGAAAAAGGCATTTGAATATTCATATCAGTCGTATACTATAATTGTCTTTGAAGCTACATTAAAAATAAGCTACTATAGTATATACAATGACGAACGATTCACCAAAAAATCACTAATTCAATCACTGCAATGATAAGAGTTAGTTTTGGAATTACGGGACTTTTGAAAATGTAATATTATTATAGCCATGAAAATTGTCTATTTTTGTTTTTGTCTTAAGAGAATGTGAATTTCTATCCAGTCGAATATAAGCATTACATGGATTGTTCAACAATCATCAAATGTTGTTTAATTATTCATTTTTTCAAAAGCCCTTGTTTACGTTTTCGACTACTAACTCTGGTGACTATTTCATGAAACATGAATAGATTTAGCTACATCGTTCCGAAAACGATATTAAAATAATGTATTCGCAGCATTAAAAAGTTGCTGTTTGGAACACTGAGAGTTATACAAAAGTGAGATGCGAAGTGAAAAATGAAATAGCAATGAAAAATGAAGAAATGTGTGCTGAAACGGATACATGAAATGACTAGATACACAACGAATGGTATAAAAAGTGGCATAAGTATAGTTTTTATACGTACGCACATATTAATAAAATACAATATATTATAATTACAATAATAAAATAATTTGCAAAGTGCATTGGTCCGTATAAGAGACGACTTATACGCTTATTAAGTAGATAGGTTGTAATACTACAGCTCTAGCGATTCGAATACACGTCGATACGTAGAATCGTCATACATTAAAACTTTCGCTCGTTATCTCACTTAGGGGAATACAAATATCGCAATTTACATATGTACAGGGCACAAACAAACGCACTGGTTGTCAAAACACTTTGAGCAAAATGGCTCGAGTCAAAGTAATTCAGCATCGTTTTTGCTTTTACAAGTCCAAGAGAGACGTCCCGGAAATGCTCGAAAAAATTCCCCTCCGCCTAATACTTATGATAGTTTCGAAAAAAGTCGTCGAGTCGTGTGCCAGTCTTTGTTCCCTTGAAGACTCAACCGTTTGAGATAAGCTCCCTCTTATCTTAACCCCCTTTGTCTTTTTCGTTCGTTTCTTGATTTCTCTTTTGCCAGTTTCCCCGCTTTTGAAATTCTGAATTGCGTTTGAGAGATTGAATATGCGCTGTATGCTTATCGAAGGCTCTCGCCGTCAGTTGTGAAAAAATAAAAGGACAAGAAACAAAATGGAAAGGAAAATATGTTTCACTGTTGCATAGGATGAAATCTTAATGTTTGTAGTTATCATGACCTGTCGCTGTTCCAACGAATCAGAGACATGGGCTACCTATTTCAATGGTAACAGTGTGTGTATCAAACAGTAGTGAATTATAATAACTAGGTAACCGGTTTAATGCCCAGCGAAGACCAGCCTGTTGGAGGATGCTTATTTATGTAATAGCACTGTGTATTATGGTATATCGCTCAAAAACTCTGTTCTCTGACCCGAAGATCTCTGCATTCAAACAAACGAGCAAGTTATTGAGCCACGTTTGTTTTCAAGACCAGAGATCCTTGGGTTTGAGAAATCGAGTTCTTGAATGGGTATCGTTACAGGGTATGAATCGCGTTGTATTGCACTTGACAAGTGTCATCAAATCAAGAGCCAAACTCCACCCACGTCCCATTTACAGGACGAGAACGAGGATCGATTGTATTGTGAGAAAGGTTCTTGAGTCACAAACACTGTTGAGGAATAATGCAAACTGTTGCATAGGAATCTATGGTTTGAAGATATGACTGTAGACCTGTTAAGGTGCGGACGAACAGAAAGTGTGGAAGCACCATGGTTAGCACTAGCATCGTCAGAAGTGCGGTTCATAACTTGTAAGAATTGGCATTTGAAACACTGTCTGGCAAGTGGTATAACAATATATTAATATGATATGCAACATTTATAATCTAATCTTACATCGGTATTAGTAATTGTCATTTATGCTGGGCATCCATGATCATTATTGTAACTGAAAAATCATGATGAGGTGTGCTATAATATGTGGCATTCGTCTCGATGAAAAATAAAAACAGTGCATTCGCTTATCGTCAACGAATCAACAGATAATAAAGGTCGATTGTATATAATCGGTTGTCAGCGCAGCCGCTGCGTTGTCACAACTTTCCAGCACTATTGTGTAAAATGTTTTATGTAAAATATTCTCGCACGATATATAACTGCATCTGTTTAATCATTTGATTGTTATGTAAGGTATAAAAACCTGTTGTATGTGATCGGTACGATTCGGGTATGCCGGCCATTACGGTGCACCCATGGGCCAGCGAGGCCACCAATCTCGGACCAATAGGAAGCGACACTTGTACCGACCGTTTGCCGACACATTGCCCTAATGTGTATCTCAGTTCTTTTTCCATTCTATTACTATTACTTTTACGCACTGTATCACAGAATGTGTTCCTGCAAATCATATAGATGGCTGCACGGGTTTTGATCTATTGCACTTGTTATTCATTATATATTGTATCAAAATATATTATCATTATGGCTATTCGCGGAGTCGGTGTGCTGTGGAAGGAGGTTCTATTTCATTTCGGTAAAAAATGGTTGATATACAGGCGCGTCGGAAGCGACTGCGCCTTGCGCGACCAACGTCTGCGAAGGCGACTGCATGCGATGGCAGCGCAAAGCACACCGTTCCGTATTCTCGTCGCGGATGTTCGGATCACAAACTCACGATATGTAGAGACGAATGTTATACAATGATTACTGGCAAATGAAATTCGTTTATATAATCCCTCGTAAACAGAAATAACTTGTCTAACGCGCATGGTACGCGCTAATTAGACTTCGATATAGCTATTGTATATTACAAGTTCCTTACTATTGTATACCGTCATACGTAACTGTCGCACTTATATATAATTACTATTTATGTATAACAATATATGATTGGACGTTCTCAAAGTAAGCCGCTGGTGTCTTGTTTAAAATAAGCGTAAATTCAAAAATATTGTCTGTAATATTATCAAAAATGATACCACAAACTAAACTCTGATTAACAATAAATACTCTCTTCGTATGAAAACTATTGAATGCGTTTAAAATGAAAATATATATCACATAAAATGCACAAGTCAACGATTTAAATCAATAGATTTCGTATACGGGCAAATAATATAGTTGTATAAAACATTGCAGGCATGTGTCGGCAAAGGTCAAAAAAACCTTGGTCTTGGGACCTCGGTAACCGTAAAGGCCCCAGCGAATCGCATAATACGGAACTATTGTCATCTGTAAAATATAATATAAAAAATCCTGAGTTGTACTGCGCGGTACTATGGCTATGGAATTGTGTTGCTGGGTTTCCATGTCGGTTATATTCGTGGCAAATTTAATTGCATTAAGCAGTGCCATTATAGCGCTTGTTATTGAGCAAGAACTTATTTTCATTACACCTCTATAAATCATAAGAATGTGTAATCATACAATAACGTTAATCATTTTAATCCAAATAAGCAACTTCGTTTTAAAAAATGCATTTTAATATGTTCTCTATTTGCGCGCATAAAATGCTATCAGCTGGAATAAATTCTAAATCAGAATAAAAGCAAACTCTGTACAAACATTGCACTAACAAAGCGTGTCTTCTTTGGTTACGAAGCTACAAACGAATCCAAACTAAATAAAAACTGAATCGTTGTGTTGTACTCTATATGAACATGGCGGAATTCAAATAAACCAGCTTTCAACTGGTTGAAAATAACGTTCTCGGTTCGATATAGAATTAGCAAGGTTCCCACTAATAAACTGTGATAACAAATTAAAATGTAAAGGCCATCCGAAGAAGACACGCTACGGAAGCACGTCAGTTCCATCGGTTTTTGCTAGATGGAATAACAGTAATGAAGGTGCCTCGCAAGAACGAAATAACTAACCGACACGGAATCCCATATTTTCCCCCCACCCCTTATTATATATACTGCATTATCTTCGTCCTCTCGTTTCCCGCTATTCATTTGCTTTGTCATTCAATCTGCTGCATTGTTGCAATCACGGTTTGTTGATAACTGTTAATAAATATTATCACTCTGTTGAGCTTTCAATTGGCTGCATATTGCAATGTATGCTTGTGAAAAATATATCATGTACGGGCTATGTTCCATTGCATACTGCGTTGCAATAATTATTAAAAGTAAATATAATTCTCTGTATGAATATAATATTGTTGTAAATATCTGTAGTCTGTGTAACACGGTATAGCATTAAAGAAAACAACAAGTCATCAGCTGTTAAAAACTATCAGTACGAGGTGGGATGGCTGCTCCACCGTCGGTTATTTAAAATCCCCATTAAAATTATCATTATTATTGTGAAGGCTCGTCGAAAGACGAACTTCCGACGAGCAGGACCGGTATCTCCTGTTTCCTCCCAACTCTATCTTCCTCTTCTGTTGCTTATCTCCAATGTCAGTTCAACCTAAGCTTCACTTATAAACTCGTCACAGTCGAATTCTCTATGTACACACTTTAGCGCGCGGAGGCTAAAGATTTCTTCTTCCATATCGGCACATGCTCATTGACGTGAGCTCTTTCTCATCATCCAATGTAAAACTTTCACCTTATAATATCGTCTCGCGCGTTACTATTAATTGAAGGTGCCCGGAGCTCATATTAAATCGAATCAGCCTTGTTTTATTTTTTTTTTTTTTACTTTGCACCTACCCTATTAGATTTCACGGATCGTACGTTTCCTATTGAATCACGCGAATCCGCTCTTATGGCATATGTTTTTTGTTTCTCTTACTAATCGTTAAAAATATATCACATAAAAGATACTGGGCAATAAAATTGCAGATAAAAAGTCGAGAGGGCGCCCGTCGAGAGACGCTACCGACAAATGACGCTGCGATAGTTCGATAGTAATAGCAGCTCTTTTGAGAATATATCTATATTTATATTTGTCGCGTATATATAAATATACGCTCAAAAAGCTCGCGAAATTTCGTATAGCTTGACAAGACTTGCGTCCTCTACTTGTAATCAATTAACAAATAAATCTAACAAAAATAAATAAAACAGAAAGTCGTGCAATCATAATAAGACTCGATCGAAAGATGTGGATTCAATTGAAAGTGGCATTGAACTGCTGGACCATGCCGCTGACGAAGTTTTTAGTGTCGACGACAGGCGCGACCTCTAACGTGTACGCATTGTTGTCCGCGTTCTGGAACGCGCGTAACTTTGGCTCAGTGGCGCCGCCCACATTGGCGGCGGTGGCTTCGTCGTCAATCAGCGGCGCCTGCGCCTGCGGTTGATTGTGCGCATGCGCCGGGGCAGAAGCGCCAACAGATGGCGCCGGCGCGCCCGCAACGACAGACGGCGCTGGCGCAGGCGCGGTCGCGGAGCGCGCGGCCGCCGTGATGTGTTGTTTGCTATCGATAGCAGGCGGCGTCTGCGTGCCCGTGCCCTGACTCTGCTGGTGCTGATAGATTTCCTCTTGACGATGTCTGTCCGCAACACTCAGCTCGTGGAAGCTGACCAGGTGGCGCTTCAGGTACAGCTTGGTCTTGAACGGCTTGTTACATAGAGGGCATGTGACACTCTGAGGGTTGTGGATGAGGCGCATGTGTTGCCGGAGGTTGGACAAGTTACTGTACATGCGGTTGCACACAGGACAGGGGCGCGGGTCCAGCGAGTGCAGTTTACGCAGGTCAGCTGCAACACACACACAACTTGCTCTAACCGGTAGCAGCCCACAGCACATAGCATTGTTTTTTACTTTTTCTGTTACGACAGCATAGCTTTTCCGTACGTACTATTAATCAACATTACACCACCCACCACAGGACAGCAACAACCAGCGAACGGCCCTATTCAGCGTCCAAATTTCTTGCTGCCTGCTGCATTGTACGCGCGATTCGACACTAGGGGATTCTCAAATAGATCTTTCCGTTTTTTAGTCAAATAGTACGCTGGAGACAAAAGGATATTTTCGACGCAATTGATTTGTCCGATTTGACTGTTTTCAATTTAAACTTTTTAACAGTTGTAATTCCAGCCGTTTGCTCGTGTTTAAGTGCGTAGCTTTAAATGTCATCCTTTTATCATTTTAACGTACATTGTTATCCAGATATTATGTAAAAGGTTGTATCTCTGATCAAATGTTTTTTTATCATAGTCCACAGGTGTTCAATCAGAAAATTTTCATTACATGATATTACTTGTAAGACTACAAATAGCATTAAAATTAAAAACACTTATCATATAAACATAATCTTTAAAATTATCAAAGTAATAGTAACTACAAGAAGAAAATTGTACAAATTTTATAACAAAATTTACAAAAAAACATTTTAAATCATTTATTTATAAATAACAACATATGTGTCATAAATAATTAGTAAATTTATTTTTATCATAATATTATATAATAATGTAAAACTTTATAAATTGACTCTTTAAAACAAATATGTATAATTTTTAGATCTGATAAAGTAATAATAAAATTCCGAAACGCTATAAAAAAAGTGTACTTATTAGTTCCTAAATCAAGGCAAATTAATTACAGAGAAGAAAACTTTAAACTGAAAAAAAATACTACCAATTTTATTTGTATGCCATTCTCTCAGATAATAGTAAATATATTTTAATCAACTTCTTTTCTTTCAATTTTTCTATATTCTAAAAAGTTTTATTTTTTATAACTCAGTAAATCTATTTGAGAATGACCCATAACCGAAATCATCATTCATTTTCAGGTATGATATTTTACGCTTATCCCAGACATACGATCAAAGACAAAAAATAATGCAAAAACGATTACTTTTTTGAACAAATGAAAGCAAAAAAGATGTAAGATGAGATGGCAATCTGCTCGATTTGGTGTATTTATTAATGACGATGAAACGATTATTTTGGATTCTTGTGCATTTTCAATCTTGCACTATGAAAATAAACTCACAAATGCAGTACTAACACGTAAGAGATATTTATTTACATTGAAACGTAAAGAATTGAATTGATGAGAGAGTATGCAAGAAACAAATGTGAACGTTTGCTCTATGTCAAGATGAGAACTAATTCGATCGAACAGTACACAAAACCAAGGTCAGATCAATTTGAATTCGTCTTCAAGTATGTCACTTGTGTATGAAATACAATTGTGTCAATATATACAATTTTCAATATTTAACTTGGTATTTACATAATTTGGAAAATTTGATTTCTTTTTTCTTTATTGCAAGATCAAATTAGTGCATAGAGTAAGCAAATAATGACAAACGTGATTACTGATCATAGATAAAGTAATTATATAGTTATTTTCCAATTCAAGCAATCATTCATTAGCTCTTGTACATTATATAGCATAATTTGCGCATGTAATGGATGTATGTAAGTGTAGTATGATGAGAAACATATCAAAAGCATGATGAGAGTGTAAAAAGCATTGAGGAAAATTGGGAAATATTCATTTTTTTCTATATGTCTATCTTGATGTTGAATAATTATCACGTTTATTTGGAAAAATTAAAAATACAAACTTGTGTAAGAACAGTAGAAATAAAAAAGTGTAATGTAAAAAATATGTACATTTAAGGACTGTGGTTGAATGTCCTTGAACTGTAATTGGTTTATTATTACAAATTAATATTGTTCGTTCACCACAGCTGATAAACTGCAAACTGCACTCTGTGGACTCGAGCCTGTCGAAGCCTCCGAGTGTCAAATGTCTCATAACCGCCTACCAAGACCTACCGAGCTACACACGAGCTTACCATTTCAAACTGTCAAGATTCCTTTCTCCTTCCTTCTTTCTACTCACATTTGACATTTAGGATGTAACGGCTAGGTTGTTGCTGTTTGTAATGGTGCTCGCACTACCAAAAAAATTAAATTTCAAATGTTTACTCACCTTGCTGCTCTTGATTCAACTCGGAACTCCCGTGCGAAGGACCAGGCATGCCACCTTCTACCCCACTTCCTAAAATATACAATAAATTAAAATCGATTAATTTTTTTCATTTATTTAATACATATATAATTAATATAAAAACTGAATGAAAAATGTAAACATATGAAATGAAATTAGAAAAATAACAACAAAAAAACAATCATCATATTACTATTTTCATATACATGCATCAATATATTTACATTTAATATTTTTACTATATTGCACTTCTCAGAGAATATGAAACCATTGAAGTAATTGAAATGATATTGACAAGTAGTATTAACTTTATTTTGCAATAAAAACATTTCACGGAACTTGTATTTATAAATAAAA
>JABFQD010003879.1:0-12530 GCA_022817045.1 Psix sp. ZL-2020 | reverse complement strand
TATTAGATAAAAATATTCTGAAAGTTGATGAAAGATTATTTTGCATAGATATTAATAACTGATATATGCATAACTATACTATAACTATAATTCATGTAGATATCTGAAATTACATGTTTCATGGTAAATAGCAAATCTATAAAGTTTCGGCACATTATCTTATATATAATTCTTATATAACTGTCTGATATGGTGATTGATCGTTTAATTGCAATTATGAAAACAATTCTATATGATGTTCAAAAAGTACTTTTATTCTCTAAACTTTTTATTACCATTTTATCAATTTAAAAAGATAATAAGGAAATTGTAGTAGTAAGTTTTGATTAAATAATTAAAATCATTGCTATTTTTCGAACAAAAAACACAATTTTTACTCAAAAAATATGATAGCATAGAAAAAAAAATTAAATTCAAAGAGATGTTCTAAATATTTCTCGTTTTCATCTTAAAAGTTAACAATTTCGTACAAAAGCAATAATTGCAATTTCGTTTATTAATGCATCAAAATAATTCTAATTGCGTTTATATGAATAATAAATGTTCGTGATTGGTGAAAGACTTTACATGATTGCAATCTTATGACCAATGGTTTTCATTTAACAATTCTCAACTATTAATTTAGCAATCTCAATCGCTAATTTAACAAGCCATTTTTCTCAGTGTATCTCTCCATCATATATACATACAACGACGAAACAATCACAGAAACCGGATATTCGACGCTGATGATCTTGATAATGACGTGTGTCATGTAATGCCTTAATAATGTTGTAATTCCGCACACAAACGGCCGCTCGGGCTCTATCATCCCCCGAGAGCACTTGTGCAGAAATCACCATGTCAAATACCATCAACCCAAATCGCTATGATTTAAACTTCATACATTAATTTTAGCCAAACCCTTCATCATTTCAAATGCATTTATCAAACATTATCTTATCAAAACCTCTTCGCTTAAAATATCACATGTATTAAATTCTATCACACAAAATAAAAAGCAAATATTCATTCAAAATCAATAATCGATTAAAAAGTATAATTGAACGTCTAAACGCAGCCGTAATAAAATAAGAAGTTTGAGTTAAATGAAAAATAATGTGTATCGACCATTAAAAAGTATATAGTTACCGATGTGGAAATTTAAAATGTAATGAATTGCAAAAAAAATTCTAAATTCCCTAAATCCTAGCATGATCAAATACAAATAATATATATGAAAGATTGTTGTGCGAGAAGAGAATGTACCGGTCAAGGGGTCAGGGGTGAAAGGGCGACGGGGCTTGGGGCGGGTTAAATATAACTAGAATATAACTGCAGCGTGGCGCTTTGCAGTCAGTTGCAGTGATCACACCCCGAACGGGACAGCCGCGGGGACGAAACGTTGATCGGGGGTGTTTGATGCCGGTTATCATGTTGACAGACACAGCGGGGTGGTCGGGCGTTCGTCGGGGCCAGACAATTACAAATCGTTGACGTTTACGCCGACCAGCTAAACGCTTTCGTGATGCAGTGTGTTTTAACAGCTGTGCAACGATCTCATCTTCCTTTTATTGGCCGCTTTGCTTCATCAATCGAGCACTGCGACTTTTCGATCTCGCGAACTCTCTCGCCATAGGCGCGACGACGAGCTTGGCCCACGTGCGCTTATATTTACGATCGCTCGGACTAACGCGATTATGTAATTACACGATAACTTTATTATGTTGTTACGTTAAACATTAATTAGCATTTTGTTACGCACGATCATAAATGTGGTTTCTCCGACCAAAAATGTACCGTCCGAACGTGACAAATTATTCTATCGCTTTTTTGCGGTCGAAATAGCTTTGTCCAGTTAATACTAGTCTCTTTTCTTCGTTCGAATTATTAGGCTGTTTGTTTTTTTCTTAACTCAAATTTTAAATCACTGATTTATTTTGAGATTTTCAACATTTTAACATTTGTTACCTTTTTATACCGTATTGAATTAAATCAATTGTATTTCTTCCATATAAGAATTATAATTACTGTATACTAAAATAAATATAACTTACAATTCCATCGTCAAGTATATACGAATACAAGAACAATCAATATTTCGCACGAAAAATATCCAAAATTTGCATTAAAGTATACTAGTTGTCCTCGGAATAGAATATAGGAAATTGTTTGTCTGAATAAATAATACTATGAAAGTCGTCTTTTGGTTTAAAGATCATTTTATATGCACCGACATTGTTCGCCATCGATGGATAATCGAAATATATTTGCGATGTGCACACTTTTGCGGCTAGCGCAAACAAATAATCGATTGCGCTGATGCGATCGCGCATCGAAACATCCGCACGAAAGCGGTTTATTAAGAACTATAATGTTAGGTATTACTGTCGTACAATATCTTCATGGCTCCCACATAGTACGCTTATTAATATTTCACATATTTTTCTACTCCCCAATGAACATCTGTCCCTCAATCTTATCAACCTATTGTTAAAATACATTATCACACACAGAGCCAAATATTTTCGAATATTTATTGTTTTAATAAATACATGCTATCGAAATAAAACATCGAACCGCAATCATTATTCAAGATCAATTAATTTTGTCTCTTTATTTATAAAAATGTTTCATGTATATTATTACGTTTTTCTAGAGTTACAAAAAGAGATAGTCGATTTTAGAAAACGCATTTTCGACGTGAGTCTCAAGGCGGCGAGAAAAAGTGAATCTGAAAGTGTAAGGAGCTGTGAATCACCGAATGAATATTAGCCACTCAAAAGCGTGTAGTCAATCTTACTGCTAGACATTTATGAAGCGGGAATTAATATACTAGACTTTGACTGCGAAACGTTCGTCGGTGATATATGTTCACGCTCCACCCTAGCTTCTTTCTCTGAGCTCTTGAATCTTTTCCGAGCGCGAAACTATAAAAAAGAAACCACTTTCCAATTCCTCGGACAAAGTTAAAGTTTACTTATAATGATATATGTTTCGAGCATCACGATCGCATCGATTAGTTCATATTTTTTTCTCCCGACAAGAGTCGACTGAATAATTGATACATTTTTTTTCGTTCACAGGTAAAAGTTTTAGTATAACAATCACTGTTTCAACGACACCACCCCAAGTAGCAACCTATACCAGAGCAATTAAGGTGACGGTCGATGGACCAAGGGAGCCACGATCAAAAACAAGTAAGTTTATTGATTGTCGTGCATTTCTCAACTTCTTCTTTGTTCTTCTCAAATGTGCGTATTATGATGAGGTAGTTATTTCTCATAGAAAAGCGTAATATGATTTTAGATTTCATAAGCTAAAATGAACTTAGCGTAAGTAACTTTGTTATATATCAAATTGTGTCAATAAAACTATGCATACATAATTATATACACGCATATAAATTTATGTATATTTTAGTTGACTCATAAAATAGGAAAAAACAAAGTGTGTCACAAAAAGTCTGAGAAACTTAGAAATAACTACAATATGAAAAAATATATGAATGTATCATATATAATAAACATGTACACAATATTAAACAGAATAACAATATATAATTATAAATAACATAATAAAAAGCATATATAACATAACGCAAGTTGATAAAAATATTGATTTGCATATCCTCTTATAACAGCGTTTTGTCAAAATCCCTGAAAAGCTTCGCACTTTTACATGCTTTTTGCCCGTGAAAGCGAGGGGAAAACTGCGAGAAAGAAAGGTACATTGTGATGAAGGTTGCGCGGGTCATGTCGGATCTGATGTAGCGTATATCTTGGACAGGAAACGAGTAACGCAGCGTAACCTTTGATCGTAGCCACCATAAAGGGATGCTAGGGATTCACAGAGAAAATGTATCGATAATTCACGGAAAGTCCCTGCATGGTAATGGCAGTCATTATCGAGCAGATGGTGCACAATGATGCAGTGGCTAACGTGTGGCTTTAGAGCGTGTTGTGCACGTTGTATTCGTTTTAACCTATTTGCGCATAGAGCGCGCGGCTCTACTGCCTCCCGAATGCTTTTACGCTCCGCGATCATGCATCATCGATTCGACTCCTCCGCTTTCGCGCTCCTCTTATTCACAACACACACACACCCGATAATTATTGATATCGTTATTAGTATACGCTTGCCGTTCGTTTTCCTCGCTCATTTTGGTCCCTCTTATGTGCATCCTCGGTTAATCCACGATAAATTCAATATTGTACACATATTTACTGGCGAGCCCGCCGCTTAGTCTACAAACAAAATGCAAAAATTGTTTGCTCGAGCCAAATCAACGCGACGAATAACTTTTTTTGGTCTCGTTATTTTTTTGTCACACGAGAGGAGAAATCATTGAATTCTATGACTAAATACGCCATTATTAGCGTACGATCCAGAGTAGCTGGCTTGTACTGTTCCGGAGCATCAATACTTTATATCGGCAAATGCGAAACGCCCGCAAAACCGGCCGTGTGCTCTCGCGGTCGAGTTTATATCGACTATTAATAGAGCACCCAAGTGACGATCGTCACTTTTTCCCTCCCCGTTTTTTCCATATTTACTCATTTTTTATGTACGCTTATTCTCGATTGCTGTGTTATATTGACTTGATAAAAAAAGAAAAAAGCCAGTGTTTATATGACGAAATTTATTGAGAAAGCAATGCGGGAGGTTATTTACTTTATCATCGCAAGCTATCCATTTATTTGACGAGTTCTATGCGATTAAATTGTGCTGAAACTAGTCTTTAGTTTCGAAATTGTTTTATTCTAATTATCACATAATATTATATCATAGATTTTAGTACACGAATTTTTGCTTCTAGTGATTTTATCACTATTGATTAATGTTTTTTGATTTTAACTTATTTTTATTTTTTACTTAATACATTGATTAATTCATACAAATTTATAACAAAATTTGACCATTACATCACTAAGCAAAAGCATCGATGTTTTGGACATTTTTCATGAATTTTAGAACAAGTTTTCTCTTTGCATTCATAAAAAGAAAACAATGTTTTTATTACCGTTGTACAAACAATTCCAAACTTTTAGTTCATATTTTTTTTCATTTTTTTCAATTTAATTCAAAAATAGTTTAGGAATATTGCAGTTTAATGATCAATAATATTAAAATTTTGAGAATCGCGCTACCTTAAAGACTTTTTAAAGAAGTATGATTTTCAATTATTCGCTGTTTTCATAAAAAGATGATTTTGATTTGATACATTTATCGATCATTTTATAGTAGTGTTCGCTAAAAGGTTTGATGGATTTATATTTACTACGGAATAAAGTTTTTTTTTATGTAAAATTTTATTAGACTTCAACATACGATTAATTAATTGAATTACGAGAAATAGTTCAACTACCACATAGATAGAAACTTTGTTCATCTACGAAAGCTCAACCAATGATCTTCTTATTCAAATTTAAACACCTTTTGATGAAGATGATTTGATAGACTTATTGTGAATTAAAAAATCTACTAATGTAAAACATTTTCATATTAAATTTTTAATAAATTAAAATGTTAATTTTTTTGTTGAATATCAAGATCCTCCGTTTTTATTTTTAACCTAAAAAATTCAGCTAATGTTGTGTATCAAATAAATTGTGTTCAAAAAACATTAAATATGAAGAACAAATCGCATATAATAATTGAAAATAAATTTCTGTTCTTCATTCTTTTATTTATTAGATGATTTATTTGACAGTCATTTATATGAAGAATCAATAATTTATTCTATAGTCTAGTTGTTTTTATCGACATGACTGACTTTTAAACTAAATAAAACGATAGAAACGTAATTCTATATCGAATTATTTTTATGAAATTTACTCACTTTACGTATGAGTAAATATTAAAATAGATTTGGTTTCTCTTAGTACGTCATTAAAAATAATAAATTGATGAAAAATATTATATAAAAATACGTACAAAGGGATATAGGTATCTGTCTTAAATTAGTTATTTATTAGAACTAGTATTATAAAAACTTATATTTAATAATTATAATTATTATAATCAGTCTTTACATGTTTGAAAATGGTGGTAAAGCTTCTAAAATTAGTTTTGCACGACCCTAATCTTGGCTTGTTCAGGACAGTTTTGCATCTATATATATTGCCTGCGTCTAAAAACTTACTTATTATATACAGAATTATAATTATTCTGTTATATATACATATATACATATATAATTATATGTATATATTATAACACATATTTAAAATAAAATCATTCATTCTAAAATTACCCATAATGACTTTGATAAATTGTAGCTAACAAGTATAACTAGCTGTATTTTACAGTAGCTATATTATGAGATCGAAATTGTTCTTAAAGTAAATTCTTTTCTTTAATTTTCTCCATTGGGAGAAACAAAAGTTTGAATAGTTACAAACTTTATATGAAAGTGAAGATGTTATAGAAATATCACAGATATTACTACCTAAAATAGTAAAATTCACGTGATAGATTGTTAATTTCACAAACAAAGTTAGTAATTTTTTTACTTTTGATATAAATGTTTATACAAAAATTTAAAATCTGTTCTCATTTTCATATAAAATTCGTAATTTTTCTTCTAAAATTTGTAATCATTCAAACTTTTTTCTATCAGTGTATCAAACCAAATTCTAATCAACTCTAAACTTAAAACAAAATTTATAATATTAAGATCTGCATTAGATCAAGCAGTAAATATAAATGATATACAAGTATAGTATAATATTTGGCGATTTATAACCCTGCTGAGACACTTTGGCTGGAAGGACACGAGTACCCTCTGCAATATCTCTGGCACGAAACGCGATGCATGAGAATCTAGCACGACGATTCATTGTCTCGTGCAAAAACACCTGCTGCCGTTTGCTACAACCCCCGCACAAACCGCCCGCAGGGCGACGAAACATTACACGCGCACATAATCGCGTTAGTTCGAACCAACAGCTCTTTTGCTATTGAATTTTTGTCTCGAAAAACATATAAATTGGCCAATCATTTCGACTAGTTTTGGTCGGTTATGACGACGCTACTGTCACGCCAGACACGAAACCCGCTACCGACAAATTGTTTGCACAATTTGCGGATGCCAATAAGAACTTTTTCCATCAGCCAGTTGCGTTTCGTTTCCGCGCAAATTAATGCATCATGAGAATGTCTATGCTTTTTTCTAAAAAGTAATAATACATATAATTTGTGGAAAAAATAAAAAATATATAAAATACGAAACGATTAAACCCAAAAATAATCGAACTCGGCGAAAGATGATTTTGAGGAGTTTAAAGTACGGATTTATAGCCCAAATATGAAGCAACAAGTTTGACTCTGCGGATATCGCGAGTAACCTAATGAAGAAATTCGACTAAAATCACGTGCGGATGCACTTCAATAGGATGCCGAGCGTGGCTGAACGTGTGCTTTCGTATTTTCCGTGTTATGGCTTTCGTATATGTATATGTAACAATATTGGGGTCGCAACGCCAATAATCGGATATTAAACATTGCAGTCGAACGCCGAAACGATGCTGTCGAATGACAATGACAACTACAATCATTCCGTGTTCGATTGTAATTCAAAACTTATGACTTAGTAATTGTAATTAATCGACGAATTAATTTCTATAACGGACGGGCTAGTCTATTTCCTCTTTTGCGTCCCAAGTGATCCCTCGAGTTGTATCAGTGTTTTCTTAAAAATAATATCTTTCAAACTAAGAACATATGCAATTAAAGAGAACAAGTATTTAAATAATAAGATCTTATCAGCTTTTATGATGAAATTGAACAATTTTCAGCTCATTTAAGTTAACTCGAATCAAATTAACTCAAAAACTCATTTTTATAACATTTATAAACACATCAGACTATATGAATTTAAAATGCGTTAAATTAAGTTTATAGGTATTGCAAATCAGTTTATGGGTAATGTACTCATCATTATGAACGCAATCTTTATAATCTACAATATTGATAATACAATTATAAAATTCAATTTATTCAATAAGAAAATGATTGATTTAAATTATGAAAGTAAAATTTAACAAAAAACTAGTGTAAAATTATAATGAATTAGCCATTCAGTTTAATTCTGATTGCATAAACTTGAAACTGATATTATATAATAATATTAATTTTACTTAATACATTTTTTATGATATAAAATTGTAATAGTTACGTATACATATCGTTTATTAACAAAATTACATTTAAAAATGTAAATTCTAGAATCATTTTAATAACGAATCATGATAAGAAACTTTAATTTCATAGTTGAAACTAAAAACTTGAGTTTTCTCATTTTACTTTGAAACCACAATTCAATATCGCAAGACAATATTATTTTTAACATTAAATGACGTTCAAGACTAATTAAACAGAATTAAGAAAGAATCAAAACAAGATCAATTTAACGCAATTGAGATCAAAATAATTCACTGATAATCTCAATCACCAAGACCACTTCCATTAAGCCGCTAAAATCATGAATAATTCAAGCCGACATGAAATATTTTAACACGAGGTATCACCCTCACTTCGGTTACTAACATACAACTTGCCAAAAGAGTGAGATGTTTCTTTCTAATATTACTAAACAAGTTCATTATTTCAAGAATATGATTAATCAATCAATTACAATGTATCAACAATATTTCATAAGAAATTACGAAAATAGTACAAATTTAGACATTTTTTCCAATTCAAATTCGAATAATATTAATATGTTTAGATTTTCACCACTGAAAAATTGCGTTATTTAATTGTGAGTATTATTTTCATTAATAAAGGCCGAGAGTACACCGAGAAGAACGTACTATCCTTAGTAATTTGAAAAACATTTTAAATAATTCCACTGCAAAAAAATCATATAGGATATGTGATTTTTGTAATTATCACTTGCAGTACATTTTGTTAAATTCCCTTCTTTCTATTTCGACCGTGGTTCGAAAAATCATTTTAAGAAAATGTGAATCTGCGAGTTTTATATTTCCAGTACGGTTAATGGTTTTTCGTTCACATTGAAAATCATACCCAACTCGATATTTTAAAAAGAGAAAAACTTCTCATCTATACAGCACTAAACAATATATCGATGTTTTGTTAGCGTAATGGAACGTTTCATCGTGCCATGTTTCCCAGTACTTCAAATTATTGGTTAGTCACAAGATAGGATATCAGGATTTGGATAAGTTTCAGATATTAAAGTTAAACGGTATAAAAATTGACAGTTAAACATCTCATAAACATATTTTTTATATAAAAACTTAAATTGTATAAAATTCAAGGGAATCTCAATGCTGTTTGTACTAACATTATTTTTTTCATTTAAAAAGACATTAAAACCTCAAGATCAACCTAAAACTGTAACGTGAAGATTATCTTAATGGATTGCTCGTGATTAAAGAAGATTCTATGATTGTTTTTCACTTTTGGTGTGACAATAGGACAACAACATCAACAGTTTCGAGCACTGGGTTTGGGTCAACGACCATTCCTCGACGCGCCGTCCTCCTTTACGTCGCATCTCCGGGAGTTAGAGTCTTACAGAAGAAACAAGCATCATTATCATCATCACAGTAGTCACATTCTCGCTCAACAAACTGGAAATGGCACTAGCAATTCGGGAAACGGTACTTGCAGCAGCGCCAACGCCACTAACACCAACAACCCAGTTACGACGAATCAAACTTCGTCGCCTTCTTCCACTACGCACATTAATACTGCAGCTTCTTCGGTCGCACAACAAGATTGTTATAAGCATAGTCCGCAACATGGTGGTAAGTGAATATTTAAATTCCAAACTATATTTATTTCTATATTGGATGTCTTTGTAATCAGGATAAATATATATTTTATTCAATTCTACGATAATTCATAACCATGTTCTTTTATTTTATATAACTAATTCATTATTATATCTAAAATACAATACTTATGGAATACACGAATAAATAGGGTACAAATCGAAAATACCAATTTTTATAAGTCTGCAGAGTTTGTATTTAAATTATTTATTTTTTTACTTTTTTTCATTTAGAAGTGTATTAATATTTAAAAAAAAATGCATGCGTTGATTTTTTTTACTTTTTAAACCTTCACTTTTACTATTTCTTTTGAAGTATTTAGTTAAATTGAATTTTACTTCTTGATCATAGTACCATCTATTTTGTGGTGGACGTTGATCGACATTGTGAAAAAATATATACTAATAAACGCACTCAGGTTAAAATTCTACCAGCAGATAAAATTCTTATTCTGGTTAGGAAAATATTGTTTTAACTGAAAAATCTACGTTTGAGGTGTATATTTTTCTTGTTGAACAAGTAACGATTCTCTTTCTCTGTGGCTCAGTTATACCGTTTAATATCAGTAACTTTTTAAGTCTATTTTTTGTGGTTCTTACAAATATCTTTTAAATTATCAGTATCAAACAAATTATTGTTTCCACACAATGGTCTTAAACTATCTCATTTTTTGGCGCTGGATTTTTTTTAAAAATCACAATAATTTTTTAATAATCGAAGTATCACACAAAGTTATATAATTCGTGAATTAAAAATCAAATAAATATAAAATAATGTAAAAATCTTTTAGAGCACTAAAAACCTTTTTTTTCTATTTAACTTTATATTCCGCATAAAAATACGAATTGAAAAATCGTAAAACCATGATGTGTTTCCAAAGAAAAAAACCTTAAATTAATTATGGATATTCAATAAAATAAATTAAACACACGGAAGAAATTTTACATTGATTTATAATCAATGAAACTTAAGTTAT
Organism: Psix sp. ZL-2020; assembly: GCA_022817045.1. NCBI lineage: Eukaryota > Metazoa > Arthropoda > Insecta > Hymenoptera > Scelionidae > Psix > Psix sp. ZL-2020. Next base: position 1,769 of record JABFQD010003879.1, on the reverse strand, counting down.
CGATATTACAGTTATCCCTAACCAAATAAAAAAAAACTAATTGTAGATTCAATTCATGATTATAAAACAATTATCTTGACTTTGAATAGTTTTATAAATGAGGCCAATTAATTTCACCAATTGGAAAAGACAAACGAACCAAACAATGTTAAATTACTTAGTTACCGTTTTACATTATCTTTTAACTTCAACCACAATAAACAGAAATAAATGCAACAATATTTAATTCACTTACCAACAGGACAATAATCGCTGACTAATATGTTTACTTATCAACTTTATTTACTCGCTAATCAATTTAAAAAACAACATCGATAGAAAACATCTAAACATCGAAAAAATAAATGCTTTCGTAGTTATGCCAAACAGTTGAAGATCTGACTAAAGAAGAAAAAGATTAACTACAACTCACATAAAATTCTTAGCTAAAACACAAAATTATTCAGTAGAGATTAACTTCATAAAATTATTTTACATATCTCCGAAGTGCCATATACACATAATATATATTATATTTCTACTTCGGAAAATGCAAAAACGTTACTATCTCAATTTATACTCGCAACTAAGTAGTAAGAAGTAATACCAAAAAATCGCATAAAAACGTTGAATGTAAATTCAAAGTTTCAATCTAATTTACTTAAATAGATGTCGAAAACGATAAAAAGTTGAGCGGACGAAGATTAATGAGAAGCCAGTTTTACAACACCTAATCCCATTGTGAACGAAGTGCTCTTTAACACCTTATTCGCAATCCTTCAAGTGCCCGACTTATACGAAGAGAAGTGTAATTTGAACGTTTGGCTTTGCGATTGGCGGAGTCATAACATTGACCATAATAAACTAGATAATGGAAGCAGGCGGCATTGGTCGAAATATGTTCGAGTCTTGAAACGCCAACTACACCTCGGAGTCCGTCAAACAATAGCAAGAAAAAGTGGCCAGTATTGCCATTATGAAAATTGCGTGTCCGTTGGCCGTGCTGCTCCGATAAAAACGGACACTAGTAGGGCCATGTCTACTTAACTCTGATCAGCGCGAGTTTGCTCAACCGGCACGAACTCGGAAATGCGCAAAAAATCAGCGACCTTCTCTCTTTCTCGCGCATCTTCCCCTCTTGTTCTACTCCTCCCCCTCAGCGCCCCCATCTCTTCTCATCTACGTTTTTTAAATCTTCAAATCAACGATGTGCATCATTGACACCAACAACGACTTTTATCCACATCAAATCCTGTTCGGCTGCCAAGGCAATGTGCTTCTGAATCGTTTATAAGTAGATCAACTGCCGGATGTCGGATGTAATGTAAGGAAGAAAATAAGAAGACTGTTTTTTCTGATTTTTTTTTAATTTCATTCTGTTAAAAGTGTCCACTGAACTACAAAAAATATTGACTATAGTTTGCTGTTTCAAACCTTTAGTAATTGTTAGTTTTCTTCATTGAATTTTATTGTTTATCAGAATTCTTGTTATGAAAATTCAAATATGATATTTCAAATATTTATTAAACAATTTTTTTCTGCTAGCGTTATTTGATAATGATTCTAAGTAATTTATTATTAAGTATACATATAGTCATTCGAAATATGTTTGTAATAGCTCCACTAATTATAAATCAAAATATTTGCACAGATGGAAATTATAGTAAAATGATTTTGATTGAAGTTGGAAGCTACTTTTTCATTCAAAATCATAAATTTTTGACTTTTGAATTTTATCAGAATTAAATTTTGAAAAAAATATATATTAAAGCTATTTTAAAAGTATTTAA
>JABFQD010003878.1:0-12530 GCA_022817045.1 Psix sp. ZL-2020 | reverse complement strand
ATAAAATCATTCAACTCGTTTATAAACGTTTGAATATTTGCATTAAATTACATAAAAAAAGATCTTTGCTGAAAAAAATTTTGTAAAAACTAAATATCAACACACTTCAGAGTATTCAGTTAGACGTTTGAATAACTGATTACGTTAATTTGCTGCGTACAACCCAACCGCGACGTCAAATTTGATCAACAAAAGTGTGCTGGTATTACCAGATGTGATAAGCGAATATTCGTTCAAAAATTAAAACGTAATGAATGTTTGGAATAACTGTCAAATTTGGACTGATTCTATATTAGAATCAATCGATCGTTTGCTGAGTTGCATTCTGAGTTCGGTTGTCACAACTTTTGGAGTGTTACTGAATTCAAGCAATACATACAAGAAAACGTCGGACGAATTATTGCAAGAAGCCCTGCACTTTTTCTCCTTTGATGACTTCCAACTTAAATTACTCAAAGGTTTTTTAGCTGTTTTGTTCGCAAACATCATTCTTATTATCGTTACATGGTATATTTACGGTCATCGTATATCTGAGCGGTTTCTTAAACCAGGTAAATATGTTCACGAATCCTAACCTCAAAATTAAGTTGTCAGTTTCTGTTTTTAATTTTTTTTATCATAAACAACGACGATTATCTGTGATTACTTTCATGAAATAATAATACTCCACTAATTAGTAAAAAGCATTTTTTCATGCATTTTGTTTAATGTATGGTTTTAAAATTATTGCTGAGTTCATCTTTTAAATAAAAGTGATGTTAAATTTTAAAGTTGAGAAACTTTACAACATGTTCTGGAGATAATTTAAATAGATCGTAATTAAAAGGTAATTAAAATTAAACGTTTTTTATTGTTGCATGCAACAGAGAAATAATATTAATTTGAAAAAAAATAGTTATGAATTCGGAGTTAATAATATTATTGTATTTTGTATAAGATTCGTTTACATATAATTGGTTTTTATATTTCAACTGAATCATTGGTTATTATTAATGCCAGATAATGAGTTGTTGAAAGATTTTTTTGTAAACATTAATAATTGTTATCAGTGCCTGATAATGTACTATATATATTAGAAAAGTTCTGTTTTTCATTTTAGCTCCCATATTTGAAATCAAACACAAAGCCTTTCAAGAAAGTTCACCCGTGAATTGTTAAACAAATTATTAATGGCTGACAAAATTAAAGCATTTTTTCAAAAAAAAGTTAAGGATAAAAAGTTCAAAAATGCTGGAAAAGGATATTCGTAAGAAATTCATAATTTGTATCTAAAATAGATATAAACATGCATCTGTCCTTAGAATATATTCTTGTTATATTAAATTCATTTATACATATATTAATTCAAATTTATTTTTATATTTATGTGATTCAAATATAGTATAAACTGAATGTTATTATACGCAAAATAAATTATATCCATGTTTTGTTATGTAACATTTACATAAGAGTTTGATATTTGTAACATAATACATGATATTATATTTCACACATTTCATGATTTTTATAGGTTAACCGAGTCAAAGAGTAATGAAACGACATCTTCGAAACGTTCACATGACAATGTTCCATCTCGACGGGAACCTTCTGTCGAAGCAAGAACAGCTGGTCAGGCAGCATTAATGAGACTTGAAGGAAACAAACCTCCACCAAAGGATTTCAAAATGTAATTTGTTTATTTCATAAATTATCATATCTTATTTTATAATGAAAATAATTTAAATAAATTTCATTTTGAGTCCTTAAACACTTATTTGATTAAGTTTATAATTTGCATTTTATGGCAGTTTATTGTAATGATTATAATCTTATTTTCAGTTCTCAATTAGCGATTCAAAAACAAGCAAGAAAAGAGTTAGAAAATTTAAATACTGAAGAAAAACATTTAGAAACAGATTATTCACAACCAAGATCAAAACCAGACGGTGGCGAGTTAGCAATAGATGGTGTTTTTTTCCGCTGTCCGATAGTGTCAGATGAAGTTTTGAGTAAAAAAGAATGGATTCCAAAGATACGAGAATTTATCCGAAATCAATTGTCTGCGGACGACGAAGGTTTAGCTGCGTGTTTAATAATACGTAATTGTAATATCGGTGAGGAAAGGATAAATAAATGTATTGATATTCTATGTAAATATTTGGAAAATATTGTAATTCATCCAGAAGAGCAAAAGTATTGGAAAATTCGTATGAGTAACAAAGTCTTTCAGGTAATTTTAGATATGTTTGCATTATCACTTAAACTTAATTATTTCTTTTAGACTATATATAATATACTTTGAAAATAATGAGAGTTTTTCATCAATTAATTGATTATTAGTCAATAGTAAGACAAATTAACTTGCATAATCCTTAAAATAAATTGGTGGTTATTTTAGATAATATTTAAGACGCTATTTTAAGAAGTTTTTTTTTTGCAAGCTTACAATGACAATATAAAGAAAAAAGTAGAAATTACTAATCATTTACAAATAAAATTTAGTCTATGATAAAAAATGAATATGATTGACGAATAATACCTTACAATTTCTTATTAATTGTAAGATTGTAAAAAAAATTAGTTTCATAGATAAAATATTCATTTATATATCATTTAGAGCATTCATTTTAAGGAATATGGTCTTTCTACATTCTAACACAAATATTAAAAATAAATTTGATAAAAAATTTCTGTCAATTACTTCAGTCAAAAATACAATTAAGTTCATCATTTAAAAAAGAAGTTCAAATACAGATTTTTATATTTAAGAAGGGAGTGGTGTGTATTTTCTGATCTTTTTGTTTATCAAAAAAAGCTCACTCGGACATATTTTTCACGCAGTCGTTTTGACTGCTTCTGGTTTAAGTTCATCAAAGTTACAGCTATTTCTGTTTTAATAATATCGTTATTCTTATAGTATTTATTGCTATTGGCTAATCAATTATATTGTAAGGAATTATTGAGTATTTTTATTCTCTGAAGCTATAGAAATTAAATTAAAACATTTTTGAATTTCACATCAAAGGAAAAAGTAAAAACTATGGATGGTTCACTCGATTTGTTGGAAGCAGCTGGATTTCGCAAACAAACTCTAGAGCACGAAGGAAAAGAAGAAGATTTCCTGGTTTGGGACCCAGAATTTTCAAGTATGGAAAACGTTGTTATGTTGGCAGAAGCCATCAAACACACTGAGGTCTTCGACCTTGAATTAGATCGAAACATGCGTGTCTACCTACCAAATCACAAGATGAAATCTGAGTTACCGCCAGAATTTTTTACTCTATCTGTCAGTGAAATTGCACAAGAACAACACGCAAGGTACGTTTCAACAAAATCATAAACTCAATTAACAAGGAAAAATTAACTTTAAAATATCACAAATAATTTCTTACAGAACTGAGGAACTTGAACGCAACCAAATGCTAGTAACAAAAGCGTATCGAGAAAAAATGAAACACGCAAATACAAGAATATACAAATACAGTTTAATTCGAATAAGATACCCCGACGGCATTATTTTACAGGGCACTTTTGCCGTTGACGAGAAATTTGAAAAAGTGCTCGAATTCATCAAAGAAAATCTGCACGATCCGGAGATGCCGTTCACTATTGTATCACCAACTGGCGAGAAATTCGGTCAAGATCATATAGATAAAACATTAAGTGAACTGCAATTAGTGCCTGCGGTTGTGCTTTCATTTTCTGTTAATTTAGGAGACAATGTCAAACTGCCTTCGCAATATTTAAGCGATGAAACGATGAGTTACATTCAAGAATTGTAAAATTGAATCGAACATCCGGAACAGTGAATTGTACATTTTTATGGTTTTTATATTACCACATTCCTTTACGGAACAATCGCTATTGAATGAATTTCTTATTTAACGCTAAATTACATACTTTTTCAATGTTTTTAATCACTGCTTTAAGTTTTTAGCCGCGTTAATTTTTTTGTTATGAAATAAGCATTCTACAGAAGAATTTAAATTCAGAAAAGACAAATATTTCTTCGTTTCGTTGAATGAATTTAATATTAAAAATTTATTTAATATTAAAAGTAATTTTAATGATGAAAAGAAATATATTGTTTTTAATTGAAATAATGATATGCTTTTGTAGATTGCTTTGTTATTTATTTTTGAATTCTTGTTTGTACATAAATTTAAGTTAATAATCTCTTGTTTAATGAATCATGTTACTTAAAAAAATCAATAGAGTTGTTCGCAAAAACTGTATTTTATTAAAAACTCTGCATAATAAATATAATTGTCACTATATGATAAGAAGATTGGATGATAACATTTGTTATTATCTTATTTTATCATTAAATGTGTACAAAAAAAAATACACGTTTTATTTAAAACAATGTATCCTTTACTTCGCAGTTCGTACCTTAATTCAAAAGAACTTGTGCATGAGTCAACAAGAATCTTGTAACAAAAATTAATCGATTCAAAATCAATGAAAAATTTTTCTTTCATATTTCAAAATATCACGTACAAGTTCTTCTGGTATATAAATTGAGTAGTTCTTATACATAAATAATACTTAAAACTACTTTTTCGTTTTCAACGAGAAATTCGTATTTATAATAAACAAGATTTACATTGAAGTATAAAATAATCCAAACAGCTTTTATTACTTTATTAGTAATCCAGAATAATATTGTCATCATTACAAGTATGTACATCATTTATAAACTAAAAGTTTTATAATTAAATTCAAGTTACGAGACGTTATAAAAAATTTTATTCTAGACAATTAGAATCTTATAATCGATTCAAATTACTTTGTATAGAACGCAATTGTGTAATTAGATCACGGCCATTTGGTTTACTGAATAATGTTGTTAAACACTTGGATATAACATCTTGGCATTTCGTTATTATTCGCCGTCTAAAAAACAAATAGAAATTAATTAGATAATTTGTATTGAAATTTACAATAAAAATAATTAATGTGAAGTTAATTTAAAGCTAAGTAAAATATTTTAAATATTTTCATATGATCAGCTTTTTTGTATAAATTAGTCTATCACAAGTCTACTGTTTACATAAAAAAATCAAAATATAATTATTTTATTTTGTAAAAATGTTATACAATAAATATTATAGAATTTGTCTGTTGTTTCTTAAATTTAGTTATTAGTGAAATCATACAATTATATTAAATTATATTAGGTTATTTAAATAAATAAGTCAAATAATGAAAAAACGATCATCATTCAAGTAAAACAATTAAAATTTAAACTCACCTATTCAAGTTACTAGCAGTTGAAGAATAAGTGATTGCGTGTTTCAATAAATTAGCTGTAGATTCAATAAGATGAAATTCGTTTCCTTCATTCAACCACGTTCTGTTATCCCCTCCAATCATCCTGCGATGAAAACAACCAACAATTGAAAAACTATTTTTTTATTTAATAAGATGTATTTCTAATCACAACTTTATTTTTTCTAACCAATATAACTTAAAACAAAATTAGAATATTTCTCAATATTATCTTTAATACTAATATTATTATTACATCAACTGAATAGATCATTTTTTTGTCATTTTTATAAAAAATATGTAATGTTAATTCCTAATTGCAATTTTTTGTATACATACATTTTATACATGATAATTTTTGAAAACATAGCTCTTAAAATAAGTTGTGATTCACTATTTTATTGATATTATTCACCCCAATTAACAAAAAAAAATTCAAATTCTATCTTAATCAATACTGATTTGAAATAAATAGACAAAACTAACTTATCATAAAGCTCCAACATATCCTCCATAGATACACCCAGTTGTAGGAATCCCGTAATAATTTGCTCATTAGAAATTTTTAATCTGCACGCTCTAATCTCCAGCTGTTTGATCAAAAAATCCACAGGGAAGCAGTGTGGTGAACCAACATACTCCTGTCCTAATAATTTTATCTTACTCATCAATATAGCCATCTTATCTTCAGGTGTTCTTGAAGCAGCAGAATTAAGTTCGTTCTGTATTATATTTGTCCAGATGCCCTGGATGAGCATTGCATCCTGGTGACCCGAGCAATGGATAATCGCAAGCTTGCACTCCCACAGCCTAAGTGGCTCCGCGTACTCTTCATAAAGTTGGGTGATGTCGAGTAACGAGGAATTAAGTCGCAGCTTTGCATCTCTCACTGTCATAGGATCAAATGATTGACTTTGATTGCAAATCGTATCAAGAATCTGCTGCTGGATGCGAGCGACATCTACCTTGTCTTCAAGCTCGCGCAAGAAGACTCCTAAGTAAGGTGCATAACCAGCTTGATCACTGCGCATGCATACAACCGCTCGTGCAAGATACTCTACGCGTTTGCTCAGAGGCACATCTGAACTAGGTTTCGACGCCAAAGAGTCAAGAATCTTCGCTGCAGCGGGATGATTCTTGTTGCGCTCATAAAACTGCCAACGTAATTCGGGCGCGTTTACGCGAATTAGATACGCTTCGAGCGACGGTGCTGCCATTGCAACCAACTCGCCATGCAGACCTTTCTCGATCATCCACGTGTACACGGATGCATGTAAGATCTCGCACGAGGAACGCAAAGCTTTTTCTATAATCTCGTGTAGCATATCAATCATCTCTTTCGAAGAAGTGCTATTTGTTGAGACGATCGTACCGTTTTGAATTGGCGCTCCTGGTTTGCTGGGAATAGCTGGACTGAGTGTGGGTGACATGCTTTGGTTATATAATTGGTCTAACATTGCAGTTAGTTCTTTGTAGATTTCTGAAAGAGATAGTTCATATTAGTATTTCGTTGTATATATAATTTAGCTCTACACATCTTTGGAAATGTTCATTTTTTCAAATATATCATATTTTTATTTATAAAATATCAATTAATATTCATTCCTTGGAATAAGAAATAGCTCTCTGATCTTTATGATCTTAATTCTATACTCTGATTTTTAAAACAGAACATGCATTTTTTTTTCATTAAAAATACATACATTACTGATAAAAATATCTAAATTCTAAAGTAGCAAAATAAAAATTTACCGATTCGTTTGACATAAGCCAAGTTTCCTTCCTGATCCTCCATTGGTTCGTTATTTTTATAAAAGTGCAGAGCAGCGTTATTCGGATCAACTCTTTCTGCACAGCATAAACACAATTCTAATACTCCTGTGTAGAACTGGCAAGCAACAAACTGCTGGCAAACTGCGCCCAAATTTAATCTAGGTGCGACTTCTTTACAAAGCTTTAACGCCGATTGTAAGTGTAGCTCTTTTTCTTCTGGATTTGTACAATTTTTTGCCTTCAGAATAATTTCATTTGCTTTGGAGCAAACTGCGTCTTCGTTTCTATACAAGTTCGGGCAAACTTGCCTGAGTTTCGCACTTACCGAATCGACAGAAGCGTTGTCACCTAAGTAACTATCTATCAGGCGCACGATCAACAGTGAAGATATTTCGTGGCCGATAAGAATAAGGTCTCGGAAAGTCGCTGTGCAGAATTGATTAATTTGGTCTTTTGATAAACAAGACACAATATTATGAAGCTGATTCTCGCAGAGAATTTTCCATAAACCAAGAATTTCGCATGCATGCGTAATGAACATTTTCAACGCATCCAACGAGTTTCTCTCTTCCACCATTGGCTCCTGTACTTGGGTTGCATGCATAGTATCAAAACCGTCGGTTATACGCATTGAGGAATATTGTTTGGATATATGGCTGTTTTTATTCAGGAACGATCTAAGTGCCTGCAACATAATGATAACTTATATAACATTGAATAAAATGTTTTCGAAGTAAACAAATTACAAATGTCAATTTACCGTCCACATGTCGTCAATGACATGTGACAACGTGTCAAAAGAATACCTCGAAAACTATTATATTAATAGTCATTTTCAAATTTCCGTTTTACACTATATAATCTACATTGCGATCTGAAATATAAGTAAATCTCTAATTACCTGTAAATTGCCCAAAATCCATCCAACTTGAGTGGCGTTGATAGTGCTCGTGATCTGCACTTTATTGTCGACAGTCTCTTGTTTGATGCACCTCAGATTCCAAATGGGTCGTAAGATTCGCCCTACGTACAAATATAATCCACCATGTTTGCCTGAAAATTGCTGAATATCATCGCCGACAGTCGACTGCAGTTGCGTCCTGTTGACATTGCTTGACCGCGGGTCGCTTATCGAGGATACTCTAGGAGTTGAAGTGCGCATGTCTATAGAGTTGAGTAAACTGGTATGTTGTATGTCCGTTAGGGGATTCATTGGAGCGCAAATACGCTGTCCTCCATAAAGGAAAAATGCTCTTGTAGCCCAATCAGCTAACTGTGCGTTTTGCGAGCTTTCGAGTGTTGCTAAAATAAGGCAAGTGGCGCATGCCTGTTCGGGAGACTGTGTTTGGAAGTAAAGTCGAACTGCTTCAGTGTCAGGACCCCGTTGCTCTAGAAGAAGTTGTCGCAGGATATCAACTGGACGCACCTGGACTAATATAATTGCGCCCTGAGCAGTTAGGAATATGAATTTTCGTGGTGGTTCCATGTGCTGGCGGATCAGCAAAGGTGGCTCCCCTTGGGGATAGCCAGTATTACAACTGGTGCTTGCGCAAACGCTGCTGTTCTGATTTTCAATAGTGATTGCAGATTCACTCATGATTTCTGCCATTGCCCAAACTACGCTATCTAAAGGCAGAATACTTTGGGTTTCAACAAGAACGTTTGAAAAGGGATATGCGTCATTGCTGAGACACCACGCCGTTTCGGTATCGCCGCTACAGATCAAAATTAAAGTGCCTTTGCGGTAGTGCGCCATTTGGACCTTTCTTGGTCGCATCACGGATGAGTTTGCTGCATAACCTGAAGATAATAACAAAATTAAATTTAGTTTTAATCATTTAATAGGTTTCAAATGCATATCTATGAAAAATAAATAGAATGACACATGAATTAATATAATAACGAGATTATTCGTAGCTAGTTTTATGTTTTCAAAATTTTCAGAACTTTCGAAAGAATTCTTGAACTTAAATTAATTTTAATGAAATTAAACTACAATAATATTCAGTTTACTTGTTTCGAATCATCTTTATATAATAAAAATACATTTTTAAAATTGAGATAACAGGCCCATTTTTAATGGAAGATTGTACTAAAATATTTAACTTTGTAATTTTACAATTTTATCATAAAATCTGTTTATTTTTAGTCAACTTCATTATCAATATAAATAAATAAATAATAATGTATAACATACCTGGTGGTAATCTAACATGAATCAACTGTAAACCTTGTGGTCTGCTTGAAGGATTAGACACTGAGGTGCAACTGAAATAAAATCGTGTTCCAGTCGCAGCCACAGCTACCAGATTTAAGTGTGCTGATTCAGATTCGCTGATAGCAGAAATGCTTACAAGCGGCCGGAAATTATTACCATCCAGTGTCTTGACGATATTCATCGAATGTTGGACGACTGTAGATTGTGAAACTGAGGTGACCTTGGACGCGCCGTCGTTGTCAATGTCCCAAACGCTGATTGTACCCTTGTCTCCCAAAGTAAATAATATTTTACGCGAGTCGTCAATAGAAATCTGTACGATGCTTTCTTCTTCGGTAAGAGCATTGGAGACAAACGATGGGATAAGGAAAGAGAGCGGGCCTTCGGAATGATTGATCTTTTTGCAGCGTTTGCCGAACCAGCTGCTTTCAGCTTGATAGTAAATTTCATAGAGCGAGCCATTTCTAGCGCCCAGAAATATTCGGCCTGTATTTGTGTGCGCTATCGTCGGTACTGGAATGCCATCAGTCGAAACCGTGAAAATTGGCTCAGGCACTAAGTGAATTTCGTCTGAGGCACTTCCGTCCTTGTTCTCACCAAATGTTACTCCGAGAACAGTTATTTCAACTGTTGTTGTCAAAATTAGTAGATATTTCACGTAATCTTGGAAAATACCTGATCAAATACAATTTATTCATCAATTATTCTGTCATTGAAATAGTAATTAATACTTGATTACAACCAAAGTTAAATTTTCACTTTTGAAAAATATTAAATGTATTCAGATATTCGAAATTAAGAAGACTAAAAATAATAGTTGTGCTAAAAGAACTAATGGAATCAAACTGGTTAAGAGCAATTTCGCCAGTGTAATAAATTCAATTTTATATTGAAGCATAACAATTGACAAATAAGTAATTAAAATCAATCTAGATAACCGGTACTGTTAATCAGAGATAAAATAGAAAAATTAGTATTGATATTTATCAATTAATAATACCGAAAATGTAAAACAATTTTTATCTAGTAGTAAAATAAAATCATATTATTCAAGTTAAACATATATCCACCATTAAGAATACATAATGATTTCTTGAAACCAAGAAATGAACACTCCAAAATTTACCTGATTTGGGTTTGACAAGATCAACGCTGATAATGGTTTCATGTAAGCCATCAAAATATGCAACATCAGATTCATTTTCATAAGACCAAACGTAAATGTCACTGTCAATGGTAAGCCATGCTTTTGATATTTCTGTGAAAAGTCCCATCATGCAGAAATTCTGCATGTGACTAATATGTTCCAAAACTTCTGATGGCAACGGAATTTTTGAGTGCATTTTCATCTGGTTGATACATAGCTGATTCATTATATTAGAATAAGATGTTGATAATGCTGAGTTTGTAGACAAAGTATTAAGGTTTGGATAATCGTACACATCGAGGCCACTGACAGTGGGTCCAGTTTGAGCATTGTACTGTAATAAACTGATCAGAGGCGGAAAATTGTTATCTGCAAGAATATGCTTATCCAGCATTTTACCCGCTGTTTCTAACGCGTCCAAATGAATTTTTAATGGCTCCATTTTTTATCTAATATATTTTCCTAAGAAAAATGGATGAAATGTTAAAATAGGCGAAAAACAAATATATTTTCATACAATATTTGAAATGAAAAATAGAGAAAGTTTAGAAATGAATAGGACAATATCGAAGTAAATAAAAACAACGATGGAAAATTTAAAAATAACAACATAAATTTGAAACGAAAATTGTATTATATATTACCTTTTCAGTTGAAACTGTAGTTTTTTCCGTTGAGTTTGAGGTTATATTTGTAACTATGAGAACTTGTTTAACAAATCTCAAATTGTCTGTATAAATCACGAAAGATAAACGTTATAAATAATTCATCATAACTTGTCTGTCAAATTCAGTAATCGAATATTTAAATAAATGGAATATAAATAGAAGTAAAGTTAATAACAAGGACGACAAAGATCACGCCGGCAAAAGGCGGTAAAATTGTTTCACTTTAAATTGAGAGGGCGCTATTTTAACGACAACAAACCTGATTAAAGTCAAGAAGAAGTTGAGTCTCGGTGCTTTAATCTGAACGTTTCTCCCGTATCATTACATATGAGGATGCGTTAGGTTTATCTATAAATGTAGATTTTTAAATCTACATTTTCTAATGGTTGTTCATTCATTATTAAAAATTGACCAGTTAATATAAGTTGTATAAAATTAAAAACTTTGAAGTTATTATTTATGGATTTTTGTTTTCAATAAAGTCTTTTTTTTGCCTTTTATAATCAAAAAGCATTTTATTATGTAGATATTTGAGTATCTACTTTGGTACTCGCTGTAATGACAATCATCTGTTATTTTAAAATTCTGTATCAAGAGTCAAAAAGTAAGATGAATTTAATTTTTGTTGAAAAGGAAGAGAATTATTAGAAACTGATTAACAATGCTAAGACACAGAATTCTTGTTAACGTGACTGTTAAATTACATAGAAGATCATTGAATATATCTTCTGTTAAATTAAATAACGATGTGAATTCAAAAGTGAGCATTGAAAAAATTAGAAATATTGGAATCTTAGCTCATATTGATGCAGGTGAGAATGTGTTGGAGATGATTTTTTAACTAATAAGCAAATATTAAAAGTTTATCAATTATTTTTCATTTCTTTTCTTTTATAGGTTAGAATATTAAGTAAAGTAAATATATTAGTGAAACATTTATAATAATAAACGTTTACTCAAATTATTTGAGCTTGATACTATTTTATGATTGATAAAATTCAGCGATGCGGTTATTTTTAATATTATTGTTTAATTAGTATTAATATTTCATTTGTATTTAACTGGAAAATTTGAGACTATTTTTAGATTTATTCAGATAATTATTTCCATCAAGGACCTTGAAAGCTACAGAAAAATATAATACAAAATTCATTTTTGAATGATTATTTATTTTATTTTTTATAGTACACGAAACAAATTATATTTTAATATTAGTTTCTTATTTTTACATCAATTATAATTTTCAAAATAAGAGTTTAAAATATACAGAAAACATATGAAAGTATTTATACTTTCAATATGTACTTAAAATATATTTTATATCTTCTTTCATTTAAATATTCTATTAAAAACGTGTTTAGAAATAATTTTTACAGTATAAACAAAATTTTTGAATAGATATTGATAAAAAGGATAGGAACAAAGCAATACTACAAAAGTAAATCAGAATAATAAAATTTAACAATGTTATAAA
>JABFQD010003877.1:0-12532 GCA_022817045.1 Psix sp. ZL-2020 | reverse complement strand
CTTCTTGATTTTTAATTTATTAATTTTTCGGTATCAAGAAAACTGAAAACTTCACAGTTGAAAGCCACTTAATTCCACAATGTGACCCTAATTTGCGCATTCAAGATCCTAATTAACGCCACCATTAATAAAATTATTCATTGTACATCGCAAACCCTTACACCCTTTTTTTTTTTAATTTTTTTGTTTAACCAATTGAAGAGTTAGCTGTCCTATGCATTCCTTCCCCCCCCCCCCCCCCCACACACACACACGCAATTAAACGATCCCCATTATGGATCATCATAATAACTGAGATGTTTAATCTTTAACTGAATTTTACTTAAATATAGCATACTAAATGTCAACATGGGTTTTTTGATTACTTTTTGACAAATTATATTTGATTTTAAAATATAAAAGTGCAACATAATCTAGCATAGCTATGATATAACTATTCCGTAGTAATATTAAAATAACTATAACAAACGAGATTTTCGAAATTTTTTTATTTTTATACACTTGTTTTATTTGTTTAGTATATTGTTGCAAAGACTATATTTAATTTCACATTGACTTTTAGAAGTTTATGAATTGCCAGACATTATGAATTAGGTTTTCATATATTATAATATTCAAAAACAAAATATTAAACATGAAGAGCAGTTGTTAAAATTTAGATCAGTAACAATACTTTTATGTTCAATAACGATTAAATAAAAATTCAGAATTTAATTAAATTCGAGTAATTAAAATTCAAACTGTACAATTGAAATGAAAAATCGATTCAGAACCATTTTGACTATATAAGAGTTTTCGGGTATCCGAAAACTCGTAAATTTGAAGTATTGAAATATGTTAAAATAAATCGTATGTATCGTACTCTGTTTCATTCATTTATCACGTCAATATCAAATGCATTGAATAAAAATAATATTTTGTTGCTCCGAATTGTTTTTAACTATCGATATTTATAAATACCTTGTATAGTTAGCGTTCTCCGACATCTGAATTGAGCCATCGTCAATGGTAACATGTTTTTTGCCCGCTTGCTGTGGATTCGTAAAATCTGAACCACCGTACATATACCAAATAAGAGTCATTTCACACAAAGTATAGCTCAACATAGCTCTAGGAAAATTTTTCGGGGATTTCAGTTCGTCCGTTTTACCAAGAGGCACCGAAAAATGATTATCAATAATCCTTAAATATTCTTCTGAAAGCCAACGAACTTCCGGCACGCCATGTTTTGGCATCAATCCGACACCAGCATCTTCTCCCAATATACAAAATTCTTCATCTGTGTCTAGATCCCGTTGTTCGCACGTCGTTGCAATCATCGGACGACATTCGTCCGGAAAAAAGAAAACTTCTACTTGGTTATCACATTTCAATAAACTTTCTCTAACATGAGTCGTGGTGCCTGAAATAAAATAACACTACAACTTCTGCAAAACACATTTCAATAAGTTTTCAAATTTTAATTTCGACATAAGTACCTGTTAAAGTATCTTCCATAGCTTCTTCCATTAAAGTGTTAACTCTTTCTACTTGACTTTTGCTTAAATTACTAGCATTTTCATTGCCCAAGAGAGAGATGTCATCTTTCGATTTGGGGATGTTTAGGTTTTGTGTACTGTCGGAACTAGGAGCGAGATCACCATCACTAGCAATGTATGTTAAAAGCTGCGTAAGAGCTCGAGCAGAATCTGAGCAAGTTCTTATATGAAGCACATTATTGCTAGCCCTAAGATCGACTCGTGGAGTCCTATTGCACATTTTATCGCTCAAATTAAGCGACAGATCAAAAAGGTCCAAATCCATGACTCGGACGTAATCGTTTCGCAAATTAACAGCGTTGCTGTGAATTTTATTCGAGATGAATAAACCTATGTCTTCAGCTATGAACCTCAGAGATGATGTATTCGTTTGAGCAGCAATATTGCTGCAGATACTAAAACTTCCAAGCGTGACCATGGATTTTAAAGGCAGATAAAGAGGCCTATAAAATGGAAAATAAAAGTAAATACATGTCTCGAATCAAATAAATATTCAAAGATCTGCATTATTTACCTATAGTCAATAGTACAGTCCCATAGATGTAAATATAATTCTGTTAAAACTCCAGGAGGAAGATATCCAGCAACAGGATGGTCCGTAACGTCTAAGCAATCCATTAGTTGGGTGAACCAAGATGTTTGTGATGAACACATTCTATGCATCAAAGTTGCATTTCGAATTCCTACTGCAACTCTGAATGTCTATACAAATCAAAGATATTTGAACGATTTGTTTACAGTATATATTATATAAATGAACTTTTATGTAAATTAATAAAGTTATTAGTCGCAATTAAAGATATAAATATTGTTTATCAAAATACACTTATAAGTGTTAATTTTCTGTTTAGTGTAAAAAGCTTCCATAGTTTGATTTGTAAAGTTGAAAAAGTGTTAATTTGCAAAAAAGAAATTAGCATTCATGAAAATAATTTCTTTTATAAGTCACATTTATACACTTTATATTATTTGAACAAAACTATTCATAAATTAATAAATGAAAACCTTAATACGATGCGTCTGGTGAGTAGCATGGATACGTAATGCAGCAGTAAGCATATCCTTCTCAGTAGAATTGAAGGCAATATTGGCTCCTGGCTCGCAACGATAAATCACAGGGAGACAGTGACTTGGTATGAGACTATTAATCGGCCTTAATGGTGGTGTTTGGGACGGCATTGTCGTTAGGCCGCATTGGTACAAGGCAATATTTTTTATAATCGTAGAAACGTAACCCAAATTGGGATCACCTTTGTACAAAGTCACAGCAAATAAAACACCATCTTCGAATTTAAGTAGTAACTCTCCCTGTTGACCCGGAATCACGTTCTGCAGCGAATCTCGCACCGGCACGAACATATTCAACAATCCTTGACCTATACTCAATGTTACAGCAACACCGCTTTGTCCACCATTCGAGCACTTTTCATGTTGATGTTGTTTACTCGGTTTCTCAGCAATTGATTGAAATATTCCATCTTCGTCGGAGTCTGAGTCCGTATCGTACTGAATACCACTTTTACACATACTAAACCTGTAACAACTGCGTGCAATATTATTCTTAATGGATATAAAAAATAAACATGTTAAGAACTGATAAACAATTTTTGTTATTACTTTGGATAGATAGATTCTTGTAATAAAGTTGATGCGAAATCGAGTCCAATATAGCCTTCACTATTGCCTGCGTATTTTGGTTTTGGCGCAGAAGGTTCCCACAAAAATAAATCGCTGTTTATTCTGTTGTATAATAGTTCATATAAATGCTTAGAAGGTATCTGAACTGAAGCACAAGGCAAACTAATATCTATCTGCATCCTAGAACTTCGTGTTGCCTCTTCCATAAATACCATTATTTCTTGCCTATTGCCAGGTATCATCAATTCTTCTCCTTCCCTAATAAACAAAAATAAAAATTAATTAAAACATTATTATTGCCAAGGATACTTATTATTAGTGCTATAAATTATAGTTATTAATTAAATTTAAATTTTAGTTAGGAAAAATAGAAATAAATGTTTTTTAACAAAACAACATATAAACAAATGTTTGAAATAATTAAGCTTGTTTTCGTTGATGACAATTCATAATTTAATTGAGGATTGACAAATTATCTAATCATGATTTAATTTAGTAAAAAATACAGGTAAATTGTTGTAGCAAAAAAAAGAATTGAAAATATATTAACCGAAGATCTGAATCAGCTTTATCACTTTGTGACTGTGTTTTCGAGTGCGGAGTATCAGACTCGTGGATAATTCGTTTTGAACTAAACGGAGATGGCTGTTGTCTTGGAGCATTTTCTAAAGTATCTTCAAGACTCGATTCTGCCTCGCCTTCTGAACTTTCATCGAGAGGTCCTCCTGAGAGTTTGGGATATACCACTATAACAATTCTAGGCCAATTAAAACCCTCATTATCTTGCTGTAATGAGCCATCGAATTTATCATCCGGAGAAGCTTTAGCTATTTCAATTGGTACGTCTGAATCTGGATCGACGTACGAAATTAAAAGTTGTCTGCACTGAATCTCATGTCTTATTGAATAAGAATATCTACTATCCGTTGAAGAATGAATTTGAGCATCACTGAGTTTCAAAATCATGTAATCAGGTCGCACCGATCTTTTCCACCATGGTACTTTATTCATGTCATGTGGAGGTCTTAAATCCGGTATAGGAAACCTTGAACCAATAAAAATGTTAATATTTCAATTATATACAATTACTTATTTGTTCATTACTATATATTTTTACCTTAATTTTAAAACACAACATTCCGATGAAATTTTAATATCTGTTCTCGAATTAGCAAGAGAAGGACTTTCAACAGCTTGGTAGAACAAGGTTTGTTGATTCTGGAAAAATCATTTGTTATCGTTAATTTAATCAACATATTCAGTTAATAAATCAAAATTATGCATAAAAAACGGGCTGTAAATGATGTATTATAAAATAAATATCTCTTACAGATACGCCATTAAAAAGGGGTAAATATTTGATTATTTTAAAGTTAGCTTTGAAAATAAGTATAAATTTCTGATAATATGAAATCATTTTTCATTATGCCATTATTTATATAAATAATGGTCTACTTTTTGTTTTTTCAATAAATAACGAAAACAAAATTAACTAACACTACTATCTTTGGCAGTCGATGAAGAACTGCATGTGCAAATGGGAGTCGGATTTAGAACAGCAGATATTCTGTCCACAATTGTAATGTCAATTTCACTTTGAAAAGGTTCCAATTGTATCCTAAAAATATATAAATAATTAACATTTCAAAATCTAGTCGCTCTGTATCAAATTTTAATTTGCATTAATAGAACATATATTACTCGATTTCTGTGCGTGGAAACATAAATTTGGTGAGCTGAGCAAGGCGTACAGCTTTTTCTGTATATTTAAAACGCATACGAAAGTCCGTCTTATTTGTAAAACCGTGACTAGTGACATCATCTTTCAAGAAAGAAAGAAGCTCGATGAACTCCATTGTGGGATTGGCTTCTGAGTTTGAGCTGTTGTTGTCGACCAGGCATTCAACGAGTTCTAAACTAGCTAACGTTAAGCTACCTGATATTTGGCAGAATTGAGCGGTCGTTTTTTCATTACCTTCCATTATCAGTGGTGCTGCGAGTAGTCTGCAATTTGATCACAATACAAACATTGATATTTCATAATTAAACAAAATCTAAGATTTTGAAGTCAAAAAACAACAACAAAGTTGTCTTGCCTTATGTGACTGAGTTGACAAGCATCGACAAACATTTTGGGAGCTTTTTCAAAATCTTTATTTCCATATCCACTAGCAGCATACATGCCGAGTTTCTTGAAAAATTCTTCGGCGGTGGCCTTCATTTGTTTAGTGCTAGCTTTAGTAAGTCCATACCCCTCAATGTCCGTTGCGAGAATGTCCTCGTGTAGAGCCACAATGGCAATCGAGGATACCCGAACATGAAATTGTGACGTTTCGACTGACGAGTCGGTATCTATGCTTGACCTATACTTCCTTTGCTTTGGCATCGTTACAGAGCTTCTAGAACTGATGCTACTTACAGATATACTTCCGTCCATACTAATGTTGTTGCTCGTCATGGAATCATTAATCGAAGAAGCTCCTGGTGCTCGCATTGGCAAAAATTCTTCTTCATTGTCAGACTCATCTAATGAAGCCGTTGACCAACCTTGCATATGGCGTAGATCCTACACACAAGTTAAAACAAACAATTAGCTGAATTTTCGAAATAAGGTTTTCATCAAAATTACAAAATTGTTTTTTCAAATTTCTTGTATCGCAATGTAAATGGCATCATTTGAATTTAATCAACAATTAATTAATAAAATGTAGAAATCATTCACAATTTATTTTCATTGTAATACTCATTATTTTATCAATAACTAACTATCAATAACTAAATACTAATTACTAACTTTGAGATGAAATGAAACTTGGACTATCTAAAATAAGTTTCATTTTGCTATCTAGCACTTCCCCTCACATCCTTCCTTGTACTCGCAGCTGATATAATTATATTTTGTACAGCGTGTAATTTGAAACATAGCTGACAGTTTTTGAAAAATGTAAAAAAAGTTCTGCGAATAAAAATGCATGAATATGTAATCAATTATTTATTCGTCATTTTGTTGTAATAAATTCAAATAGTCAGTCATAAGCATTTTTTTCCATGGCGCACTATTGTTTAATAAATGAATAAATAAATAAACAAAATATTAATAAATAAATTTAGAATAATATCTCAATAACCTTCTCTTTAAATCTCAAACTTAAAATTTATTGCTTCATTTTTCCGGACTTTGTTTACATATAAAACAGCTCGGTGTAATACGTCACAACGCGTGAGTGGAATGATGGTAGGGGAAACGCAACTTCCCTGGCTTTTGTTAGATAGCCACTCTGTCACCGATATTATTTAATTTGTCAATAATTTATTAACATTCTTGTTCTATAAAAATAAAACTAAATCCAAGTTTGTTTAACTAATTTACTCAAATTAGAGCCTATCTTTGATTTCAATTAATTTAATTAATTCTAAAATGATGCCATAATCAATTCTAATAAATTCATCTTCGAAATTGATTATCTACCATTGTTTTGAATCCTTGAGTGGGATGTATTTGATGCAGTAGCTCACGTTCAACACGGTTGAAGTCACTACTAGCCATAGGTTTTTCAACGCAAGGTCGCGGAGGAACATTACTAACGTCCTCTAAATCTGGCGATGCCAAACCTCGCCGTAATTCCATTAAAACATGTACTTGTCTTGGACTTAAAAACATTGTAAAAGGACCCAGCGTAACTTCTAAATCTACCTGTAATCATTATATTCATCATGATTACATATTTGTTTTTCAATATCACACTTATAAAATCTTATTGCTGACAATTTATGAATGAACAAAACAAATATATTCATAAATTGTCGGAAATGAAAATGATAATATCAAATCATATGTATTACTTTTGGTCCAGACACTCCTTCTCCATGTTTCAACTTCAACCTGATTTCTTGTCTTCCAGCTAATTTTGCAAACATTATTGGATTTGACTCACTTAAATTGTTCATCACATGCGGAAGAGGTTGATTATTTTGCGTCGGCGAAAATTGACCATCAGAATTCTGAAGTAATAAATAATAATCAACTTAAACTGAATCAAATTATGATCAATGATTTGTAATCATTGATTACAAATTTGTATGTATTGATAATATTGAATATCAAAAAATAAATCTAAAAAATGATGTCTTAGTTGTAAATGACAAATTGAAAATCAATCCACTTATGGTGTGTATTCAATTTTTCGATTGTTCCATGATTAATGTAGTACATACATGTAACTATTTTCAGAATATCCACATGAGTGGTGAAACAATTTATACCTTAGAATCAGGTGTAGAACCTCTACTCGTGGTCATAACACTTCTGGAAAAAGTTCTAGCGCGCGACGGAAATTCGTCTGTATGAAAAGACACTCCTTCAAGATAAAAGCGTTTTGTTGTAAAAGCGGATACTATATAGCCCTTCTGGGACTGACTAGGGTCCATAGTAGAAGTATATGGATCTGATCCTGCTTCATCGGAATATTCTAAATTTTTAATGCATAATTCTACTGCAACGCCTGTTGCAGAATCCAGTGGAACGTGCTCCATTCGTATTACAGTATCCACAAATCGAACTTTAACTCTTCGTAAAACTAATAACAACCAAATCTTTGATTAGAATCAATTTAAAAAAAAAAAAAGTAATTTAAAATGATTTGTTGCTAAATAATATATTTTAGCAACTTAGTTTTACTTTGTTCAAATAAATAATAGAATCTCAAGAATAATTACTTGAATCTATTGTCTGTGCAAAAGCTTCTATAGCTTCGAATTGTGGCGATGTGTTTGTATTGGCGGAATCTTGTTGGAGGCATTCTTGTGCCAGTTGCATGCTGGAAGTCATCGAGCTCCACATAGATTCAAACATGGAGGTCGCACTTTCAGTTCTTTGCCTCGGTTGAACCGTCAGTCTTAAACCTCTGACTTCTACAAAGCTGGCTTCGTGGAGCAAAGCTGACCAGGGGATACTCACACACATTTCTGCTACATATCCATCCACAAACTCCAAAGGCAAATATTGTTGTTCACCCAGTTCATTGAGTGCCTAAATTGACAAATGAGATTATTCATTAGTCCAAATCAAAATAAAATTGTTCTTTTTTTATCATTTATTTTATGGAATGCATTGAATTGTTTATATCTACATCATATTTCTTGTACTAAACAATTTGTTGAAAAAAAGAAGACAGATTACAGACGTTGCAATAGCTTATCTTTGAATAAGTTTCAACATTTTTCAAACAATTAATTCATATTTTCTTCTCGAATTAAAATTGTAAAATCATTTTTACAATTGTCCTCCATTGTCTTTCTTGAATGCGCTCATTTTCACGTTTCTACCTCCTTTATTTCAACTAATTAGCATAAAATTTTCCATTGAACAAGCTTTTCAGTGCGACTTTATTTTGAACATAAAAAATTTGTCCATAATTTGCGCAGATTCCATTTGCTCTTAATAAATAAACTCGAATATTGAGTAAAACCATTCGTTCGATCATCAAAATAATAATGAAGCGATTTCACAGATTACAACAAAGACATTTAAATACGAGTGAAAACAAGTGTCAAAGTTGTCTGATACGTTGACAGTTAGTTAAGTTTGTTCACTTTCGTTACCGATAAGTTAGTGTCAATATGAAAATGTCGTTGGGTTAAAAGAAGCAGAATAAAAAAGAAAGGCAAATGCGAAGATAAAAGAATAAGAGACCTGAACGTCGAGGCTGAACTGAGTGACTCGTCCGGTGCCATTGTACAGGTCAACCGTGAGCTGATCGAGTGTAAGCTTTTCCTCGAGAAACTGGCCGAGATAGCGCTGCAGCAGGTAAATGCAAGCGCGCTTTTTTAAGCTCTCGGACCAGGGGAAATATCCGAGCCAAGACATTTTGCGTGGGCTAGAGTTCACTGCGGGAGCAGTAGCATTGGAATGTGTAGGTATGAGTGCGCGCGTGAGTTGTCCTCGTTCGCACAGATTGCAAATTAACAAACGCTCTCACGACGACTGATTTTGCAACTTTTCATCACGGCGACACGTGTCTCCTCACAAACAATGACGCTTGGCATAATGATAGCGCGCACCTCCTGCGCGTCTTTTAAATCATTCCGAATTGGATCTTATCCTGCCTTGACAGTTGCGCGTTTTCTTTGCTAAGAACACAACACAAGGCGATTAACTACGAGAAACGTCCGACGATCCGACGAGGGCGACACTGAATTTTCATTGATCAAATCAGCTGATGTTCGGTATACAATGTCTTTCCCATTTCTCTGCCATTGACTTGCTTTATTCGCTTATCCTTTGTCCAAGGGTCATATTCATAGTTTGTACACTCCATAATCAAAATATTTTCACAGCAGTTTGATAGTTACTTGATTGCACCGAGCGCCGCTAGGAGGCGCTAGAGGACGTCATGTTTTCAGGTTTACAGCAGTGTTATACGTCATTTTGAAATGGATATGGCTGAAAAGATATTGCGAGTTAAATAGCTGGTAGTATTTAAGGACAAAATCATAGTCGACGGCGTAAACTATGAAAACTAACAAATAAGAAAAGTAACGAGATTGAGGAAAAATAATGGAAATGAGAATAAAAGGGCGGGGTTGAAGTTGTGAATAAATATGAAAATGTTCGATTTAAGAATTGCTAAATTTTTTACTGAAAGCAAATTGATATCATTTTATTTCAATTTTTGAACAGTTGTTGTACAAATGTGATTTTATGAATTGTTGAAAACATATTTTGTATTAACTTTTAGATCTGATGAAGGAATAATAAAGTTCCGAAACGTCAAATTGAACCAATAGTTAATTATTAGTTCCTAATTATGGCAAATCATTAATTGAGAAGAAAACTCTAGATTGAACAAATCAAATTGATATAAATTCTGTCTGCATTGAAAAAGAATAAAAGAGGAATGAGTTTAAACGCTGTTAATTTCTTCGCTGTATTTGTAAAATTAGAAGCTGTTCATTTGTACATCACTTAAAAAAATACAAGATCTAATATATATATATATATATATAAACAATTTTCAATTCGTTGAACTTTTTTAACGGTGAATGATTATTTTACATTGTATTAAACTCAAAAGTGTACAAAAATAACTGTTCCTAAATTGTACTCGTCCCTTACAAATAAAATTACAGAAGTACGCTAAAAATAAAAACAAAAATATAATATAAGCTATAAGGCAAACGTTTAATCATTAATTTGAATAAAAAATTATGATAAAAGTATTGATGAGTTTTTAAGGTAGTCGGCGTGGTACAATCACAAACAAAATGTTATTGTTGTTTCGTACTTAAGTTTATGTCATAAGAATTGTATCGACAAACATAAAAACAATAATAAAGTGTTAAAAACAATGAAAAACTGTAATAGTATTACCAAATAAATAAAAAATTTCACTGAAAATAACAGTTTTCAACGTGACTGTACAACAATGTGTACGTGATTGATCAATCAAATTGGTATTTATTTATAATTTGTAGAAAAACTAAACACGCAAATTTCTTTTTTTTTCAGTATTATGTTTCTTAAATAGAAGGAAATGATTTGTTAGTTTTGAAACAACATCTGAGGTTTAGTTTTGAAGTTATTGAATGAAATGTAACATTGTTGTCACACTCGCCATAAGAGCCCATGTTATTTTAGCCAACTTTGAATCAAAATATCTCAGTTTTGAGTCACAAGACTGAAGTTAAATTTTGCTCAAACATTAAACACAGTACCAACGAAATAATAAAAATTTTGAAACGTCATAAATAATAGTTTTTTGAAAAATAAAAAAGTTCCTTCGAAGGCAAAATTATTTATTTATAACACATAAACTATAAGGAACAAAAATAAAATTTAAACACAATAATATATTTCAATTATATCCGAATCTGACTATTTTATTGTATTGTTATTTTTGGCAATAACAATATCAAAAATGTGAAAACTATTTTAATTTACCAAATGTTGTTAATATTTGAAGTTACATAATTATCTTAAGTTATGTGAAATTATTCTCAGTTATTAATGACCTTGGTAATTTGATGAAAAATTCCAAAAATTAATTTGAATGTTAATTAAATTGACAAAAAACCAAAAATAACAATGTCAAATATTTATTTATTTATTTGTATATGCAGATTGCGATTTTAAAATAGTTACATATTTGTAACGAGCACAAGAAAGAGTACAAATAAAATACAATTATAAGAACTCTTGTGTATTATGACAAAGGAAAAAAAACTTGTGCGCTTAGTATTCAGTATTTACGTTTCATACAATCTTTCCTATTCCTTTGTTCGCTGTAAACAAATATACTATTGTTAATGATTAATTTAATTATTTATAACTCAAATGCTTTTTGGTTACATTTTTTTCATCTTTTTGTTTGGCTTATTTTAAAAAGAAAATATATAAGATCAATTGTTTTGTTAATTTTGAAATAAAAGTTGAAGTAAAAAATCTTAACCTTACATATTGAACGCAAATTGGCGCTTCAATTAAATATATTACATAAAAAACTTGTCATTAAACAAAATAATATCGCTATATTAATATAAAAATGCTGTTGAAAAATAATGTTGAGATAACACGATTATTTGATAATAATACAAATGATAATTGATAAAATGTCAAAGAAAAATGTCCAACTATTTTCAGGCTTATTTTCAATGATTTTCTAGTTAGGTTGCATTTTGGTGATGCACAGAAAACGCCATCATCAATTATTCCATTATTCGTATGAGTACAAGAAAGATCGATACAATGAGACATTCGCGAGTGGAAGAGTGAGAGAACAAAATCAAATGGCAACTTCACAAGTTCATAGAAAAGACAAAATTGTACAAATACGATCTTATTCAAATTTTAATATCGGTTTGTCCTGTAAGTAATTTGTTATAAAAATACACGTGTGTAAATTATGAGTTTGTTATTCTATTGAATACATTATTATTTGTTTTGAAATGCATTTTACTTGAGTGGAAAACGTATAATTTATCTTTATCATGAATATAACCTTATTTTCCGCAATTTTGAATGACTTACAAGATTTATTTGAATTTGAATTTTGTTTAATTTTATGATTATTAATTGAAATGTAAATTTTAGAAATGGAAATATAAAATTATGGACAAATCTGGCTCGATCATAATTAATGGAGAAAAAATAAATATATGCATAAAAATTTACAGGTAAGTGGATTTGTTCATTTGAAACATGAATTTTGTTTATTGCTTTTTGAATGCTGTTTTGTAGTAAATGATTTTTATAACAAATAAATTGTACAGTTATATCTTATGATATGTATTTAATATTAATAAAGGACAATATTATATTGTTAATAAGTACAATAAAGTACACATAAGCGCATATTTTA
>JABFQD010003876.1:0-12534 GCA_022817045.1 Psix sp. ZL-2020 | reverse complement strand
GATAAACAAATAAAAGTGTAAGAAAAATATTTTACATCTATAATTTTTACGTGTGTATATCTGCACAATAATTTAACAAGTCTGATAGTAAATCAGGCTTGTTTTTTTATTATATTCGCATGAAAACATAATTTTATCCACGACACATTAATACAGCAATAAAATATCAGTTTAATTTTGTTATACTTTTTTTGAAAAATTGATTCTTAACGTGATTCTAATCAAGAAATGGTCAGTTTAAAACTCACTCGACATTCATTAATAGATAACTTCGTTAATGGTTTGTGTAATTTGCATTAAATATGTACTAAATGTAACGTGCTTTGTAACAGTGTGATACACCGGAATAGAAATAATGGGTCAACGTAGTCGTGATTATCATAATAGTGTACTACATTTGCTACAGCGGCACAGTATTCAAATCTATTATTTGTTATAGTTCCACAAGAACGTTTTCTGCCAGCGGTACAACTCCCGAAAAGAGAAATTCGTTAGATATCTTTAATAATCAAATTATGCTGACAATTCAAACACGCTAACCCACTCGAAATAATATTTGTTAAATATTAACGTTAACCTAACGGTACAAAAATCTTTGAATAACGATGTTCTACCGCATGGCAAAATATTCAAAAATCACATCGTCAGCAAGAAGATTATTAATATGAATACATCAACAACCCAGAACTAAAAAGAAATTCCAAGATCGATTGATTAATTTAGACAACGACTTTATAAATCCCCTAACCTGCTGAATATAAAAATGAGCGCCTCCAACAATCCGTTCCGAATCCAAACAACTTCATCTACTCTGAGAACAAGAAAATTCCAGCAACGCAATTATTAGTCTGGAGAAAGTTTTGCGTTTATCACTACAATCGGAATGTGCGAAAGAACTCGCAGTTTCCCAACAATGACCACTGATAAAGTGACTAACTTAAAATTTAACGGACACCGCCCGTTTCTTTGATACCCATTCAAATTCTATGTTCAAAGTCATAAACCGACGGTAAGTTTTACTTTTTTAAACGACAGACCGATTTCCGTTTAGTCATAGTTTATATCAGTTTTCCAAAACACTTGACTCATGCATGAATACCAGCATTAGAATAATAGACGTTCAACTCCAAAAGGAAAGGCTTAATAGTCGTCGCACATGGTGTTTACAAGCACTGTGACATAACACAGCAGTTGCGATTTTTCCGGACGCGAAATACCCTCGCGATAATTCACGGAATGTCTTCATTTAATGTCACAAAATCATTTTGTGCGCGATAAAACGTCGGTGAAAGTCGCACAATCAACAAAAAATTGCAGAATCTTCTATTTTGTTTTTTCCTTATTGTGGTGTAACACTTTTTATTAAAGTAACTATGAAGTTACTTTATCACCGATGCTCCTGAAAGAAAGTGGCAAGTTGTGTCGTCATCGCGTGGCCTAAACACGACTGTGTACACGTATGTGTCATCAGCAGGAAATTTGGAAAGCACGGAACGGTTATTAAACCGCACTACGGTAAACAGTTTGTGGACGGATTCAAAACTGGCAAGCTGGAGTGGTTTAAAATGAGTCACCGAGATACAAGGTCCACGCAGCTTTCTCTGCTTATTTAATAACCATTAAAGATAAACTACATTGGTAAGAAATTTCCTTCGACCTCTACGGCTTGAAGTTTTTCATTTGCACCCTTGATTAGCATTGATGGAATTTTAGCGCGCGACAAACATAGAACGAACAGTGTTTGTTGAACAATTTGTACAACTAATTAAAGACTGCAGTTTCCATTTTATGTCTTCATTTTCCTTTACTTTACTTCCTTCCTCTTATTATAGAAACTATTATAGAAAATTTATATAGGATATATAAATTGTTAGTGTCGGTGGAATGACGCGCTTTCAGTTCGGATATTATTTTTTATAACGTATGATTATTCCTTCTCACGAAATTCAGCAATTAAATTATTCAGTGCAAAGCACATAAAACGTGTAAATATCAACGATTTTTCGTATTCAATGACCTGATAGACGCAAATGGTTTCCTCTCAAAAGTCCGGCATTTCTCCCTGAGAAGAATGCGCTACAAAATCTAATGAAAAGACTAATTAAAGTCATTAGTTAAATAATTATCGAATTAAGTTTACGACCCGAATGATTTTTGAATGAAGTGGTTTATTAATGTGCATTGATTTCAATGAACTTTCATTTCAAGAGACATGTCTTCTAGAATACGACCCTAACCTTACGTCTAATTAGCAAACGTGAGAAGGCGAAAAGAAGAAGGAAAAAATGTGGGAATGGAATGACGCGGAGGGCGTGTGTAGAGTAACTGCATTGACCCCGAAAAGAGCAGGCAAAGACACGAGCGATTCTGTGCTCGAGACGATGTGGGGCAGGAACGGTACGACGGTCCGCGCCAGAGTTTCACTGTGTTAAATTAACCGATCGCCGTCAAATCGATCGAAACAAGATAATGTTCCGAGGAATGTAGCGCGTCGCACAATCGTCGTGAAAGTCCTCTATCAAGTCAGGTTCTTCGATTTTGTAGCTTTTCTTCAAACGATTCCCAGGTTTTAGCACAATTGGCCACACACTGGCCAGTGGATTTGTCTAGATTCCGCGAAATAAAACCAGTGGTAATGAATCAGCACAGCGATATACTGCTTTCGGCGTGAAACTACTTGGATCATCTTGTCCATGACATTTAGGAGATAGATTTCTGGAACACAAATCAAACCAACAATTAAAATAGAATAATTATACGACTGCGCACTTAACTCCATTCACATGAAAACCAGTTTCTATACAGTGTCTCATGAAATGATAGATAATTGCTGAATCATATCAAAGAAAGGTCCGTCGAAGGATGAGGCTAGCGCAGAAACTTGAGCAGAAATAATGAGAAGATAATGAAAAATTATATATCTTCTTCATTGTAGTTGAGATATGATGGCTGATTACTCTAGAGGGAAGACACTAGATTGGCTCCCAGAATTGTCCCGCTAACTTAACTGAATCGTTATTGCAAGCATATCCGCTTTTGCTTTCACCATTCCCGCGATGATAATCGAATGACGGATTCTACCATAACGGACCTATAAGTTGGTAATGTTTGTACACATTTTTGCTTTGACAATTCTGGAAGCTTGACAATTCTTCTCGATATTCAGCTTTCTAATGTAGTAATTTATAGGTTGTCGTGCAAAAATCTGTTTGTAAAATCACGCCTTCTTATTTTTATTCTCCCTTGACTGATAAAAGTTAATAGAAACATTTTTTGTCATTGTATTACGCGCAAACAACCAAAGGATAGTTTTCATTTAAAAATTGAAACCAGGTGAGTGCACAGGACGTCCTACTGTATTTAAATTAATCGGCGTCGCGATTTCACGCATGATATCGAATGGTTTGTCCTCCCACTGCAAAAATATTTGCAATCCTTATTTGTTCAAATGATATTCATGCAATGCACATAACATTCCAAAGAATAATACAACCAAAAGCATGGCGTAGCATTTTTAAACGTTTATTCTTCCTAAGTTGACAAGTAGGAAAGTTCTTATTATGCATCCTATATCAGCTACCGTGTGCGTTAATTTATTCAAGCTGATGTTCTATTCACACTGAATTCTATCGACATATTCGAAATCGATCGAACAGAGTTTTACATTCAATAAATTTGTCTCCGTTAACATGGAATGTTCTTTATCTTTCATTTATATATACATTTAATCATAATTTTAATCATCTAAAGAAGTAATGATAATTTTAGTAATTATTTATGAATGATTTACATAATCTGCTGAAACTAATAGGAGATTACCGTGCTTATTAATTTACGATTATATGTGCTGTCAAGATAAAAAAAATTGTATATACATAATCTTTTCTAAAAAATATTAAAAAATAATATATATATATTTTGATTTTTTTCATTTTCTAAAATATTAATTAAAAATAATAAATTACGTCACGTTTACTTTAGCTACTACTTTATGTCGTCATTAAATGTGTTTTTTTATTTCAATCCATTTTCTGCAATGTATCTAAGAAGCTAATTTCAAAATTCTCATCTCAATTTCTTGAATCATAGTTTCTCACAAATGTTTGTGGCGAAGCGAATGAAATGGAATATCACTTCCCGCATCGTCTGCTTCAAGGGCTCTTACTTCACCTGTCTCATTCAAAGATAAAATCTTAAATTACGGTTCTTTTTAACGAATGCACCTTTTCGTCAAATTTTCATGAAACGGTATTCCATTTGTTACTTTTTGCATAATCTATAATATGAATTAACAAATTCATATCAAAATTATAAATATTGTTTTCATTTCTTAATAAAGATAATACACAATCGACAAAGTGTAATTCCCTTTAATTAACCTTTTCAAGTTCCATAATTTTTTTAAATAAATTTCATTTAATATTGTACATTATAGACATTTAATATATGATTGTATTAGTAAATAAGAAATATTGTAGTATTCATTTTCTCACCGTCATTTTATTGCAATTTACAGCAATTCTTGAGCACATTTATTTTTCTCTCAGATTTTCTTATTGGCACCATTATATTCTAAACGCGGAGTTCCTTTTTGTTTTCCGTAATATAATTATGAAAATATATCAATGACCTCCGCTCCACTTGTAGTATAATATTATATTTTCTTGCTTAACCCATAATATTCACATTGCTTTTTTTTTCTTTTTTGAGTAAAATTCTAATACGCATCATACTCCTCGTCAATGATAAACGCACTGTTCCAGATGACGTCAAATACATTGGTATTACGGCTTATGACAAGGATCTTTTGATTTTCAAATGAAAATCTGTGAGAGAAAACATGACCTCCTATTTGAATCAATGTATAATCTTGAAATGCAGAAGAATGCGGATTAGGCGAGGCTGAAGTGTGTAAAATTATTTTGTAAAAATTAAATAATATTTGACGGAACTTTTTTATATTTTTTTCAAATTTATTTACAACAGAAATGTTTATGTTCAATACATCAACAGAAAATTAACTAGTGAATGGAAAGTCATAAATAATATGAAAATACAAACGTATAATAATGCCTGATTTTTAAGAAGAAAACTAACTTGTTGTTTTTTGCCATGACATATATTCGAATGTAAATAATTATTTATTTTAAAACTTCACTCTTGTTTAAATATATTTGTTTACGTACGATCAATTCGTAAATATATATATATGAACTTATAATATTAAATATATATATGCTATATATATTAAATATACGTTTAATAATTTAAGAATTCAATTTTAAAATTATTTCCTAATTTAATTGTACAGTTATTTATTGTTTTTACTGTATTCAGATTAAAATTTAGTCGGTAATTTAGTATAACCAAGTTTTACTTTAAACGTACTTTAAACGCCATCTACATCGTATTTATTGATATTCATAGCGTCTCATAATCAAAGAAAACAGAAGTACATAGAAGTATGGATCGGACGAAAATTTTTTGCCGGGATAATATATTTTCTCAAAATGCCAAATAGCGCTAGTAATGCGTTTTCGTTGAAAATTCGTTAATATATTTAAGTAATAAAAAATATAACTTTTCATAAAATATAAATATAAGTAATATCTATTTAAAGAAATATTAAAAATAGTATATGGGACAAGATCATTTATGTTGAAATAATGTATTCCAAATAAATTAAGCGTGTGTAAATAACAAACTGTCTTATTCTAATTTATTCTTCTTTTTCTTTTGCTTTTTGCATTTACTGTACCATCTTTCTCTTTCAATCATACCCTTGATCGATTCTGTTTTCTTTCTTTCTCTTCACTTTATTCTCTATTCTCTCTGCCTTCAATCTTGCATTATTTTACTCTCCATCATTTGCTCATTCTTTTTTTTTAATATTTCCCCTACGCTCTCACCTCATTCCCCCAGTACAGCTATTCATTCTACCCCGTTAAATATTCGCCCTCCAATCTTTCTAGGTATTATATACTCTTTTTGACGCTTTTTTATTTTGACTCATGTCGCTCACCACATTTCTTTTCCTACTCATGTCCATCTCTCTTCTTGTTTCATTTTTTCTTTTACTTCTTCCATCTATTTGTCCGTATCTTCTTCATTTATTCTTGGACCCGCTTGGTGTATGACACTTTTTCTTTATACTTCCAGCCACCTTTCTTTTAGTTTCCTTTTCCATTCATTACGTTCTTCTTCACTGAACCTTGAAACCTTTGTCTTTCCTTAGTACACACTATATATCTAATGAGATGTTCAAAGTTTTATCCAGACGTCAAAGAGGTCTAGCCACATCGAGTTGTTAACGACTAATGGCAACAACCATTATTATCATTGCCTTTAAAATGCACCTAGAAAGCAACGTGTGTTCTTGCTAAGAGCAGGCGCAATTAAGCCAGCTCCCCTTATAAGATTCACCACTGAATTAAACATTAAATTACACGAAATTAAACTGAAATAAAGCAAAATAAAGAATCTTACAATACGAAGAAGCAAAGGAAAAAAAAAGAAAGAAAAAGAACGATGTGGCCTTCGAGCTTTGTTGCTCGTTTCTAACACTCTTACTAAAATGAAAGGAAATTTTAAGGACATCGTTCCACAGTCCTCAGAACCTTGGTCTTCTTGGGATCGATTATAGACCAACGAACGTGGGTATTCTGGCTCTCCTCGTTAAAGCTATCCTTCTAGATTTCACTAGGCGGACCCTCTCGACCACGCTTTGTTACGTCTACTTGGCGTCCTCTATTGAGATCAGCTCAAGAACCCTGGTGCTTCGGAGTACCCACCGAGCTAAGTTCGGATCCTTTCGGCCATGAACTTAACCACCCGAGTTCGCCACACAAGTGTTAATCGCGGACTCTGTCGGCCACGCAATTAAACTTGCACTGAGAGAAATTCTAGACGAAATTTTACTATTTTTCATACCACTGCGGACTTTTTGTAGTAAATGACAAAAACTAACTTTTAAATCGCGAACATTTGCTATTAAAAAAATAAAATTTGATTTTTTTTCACTGAATTTTACTATGTTTCGTAGTAAAAATTTGTGATTTAAAAGTTAGTTTTTGTCATCTACTACAAAAAGTCCGCAATGGTATGAAACAGTGATATTTCGACTTTAAAATTCTACATTTTCTTTCACACCAATAGGCGGTAGAGAGAGACAGCACGATTTTTCTATTTGAGTTTCAAGCTCTTTCTCAAATTTGAATCTTATACATTGGTCTTTACGTTCTTCTCTTTATTTATTTAAACAACAGGTATGCCATTGATGGCTTTTTTTCTTTTACTCATTTTGTCATATTTTAATACTTTTAATTCCCTTTACATATTTTGCAGGTTTTTCAAAACGTTACAATCTTATCCATACATCCAATCCTCCCACTCTTTTATTCATCTGTTCTCTTGCTCTTTTTTTCTCTTCTAGCTTTTCTTGCCTCATTTCCATTCTCTTTTTAGGTGACTTCTTAACTTGAAAACTAAATGTGCTAGTGCTATTGACTGTTCTGGTTGCATATTTTTTATCTGATTATCATATAATCAAAATGAAACTCAAAACTATAAAAATAGGCGCTCAATGCATCCGTATTGTAACAACTCAGCCTTTCATATGTTTTAATATACTTCGTATCTAAATACATTGCATTTGCAACGATATTGAATGATCTAAACGCAGCCTCGCTAAGAATCCTGTCTTAGCCCAAGTTCTCAATCCAAAATTACCTTTACGACAAAGAAAACTAATTATCCTGATTTCCATATTATCCATTTTGAATTATTCGAACTTGTAGTTCCAGATAAAACATACATATCACGTCAAATTTTGCGTCAGAATGGCACATCACTTCACTTAACTTTGTTATATTATATAAGCAGAAGCCAATCTTATTAATAGGTATTATTTCACTCGTGTAATACTCTCTGTTTGCGATTCTTACATGCAAATTGCGTCAATTTAGATATATTTTCTGTTTAATAAATCGTGTCGATTATAATTGCAGATTTGTTTTTATTTATGATCTTCGTTTATTATTATTTTCATTTTATTCCCGCCAAATTTGTGCCAATGGAGAGGGAAATGCATTGTCATCTTCACTATTGCCTGACGGCGGTCCCGCAATGTGGTGCTCGAGAGGCGCAGGGGATGTTTTTTAGTGGGTAAAAATCCCACACTACCAAGCATTTCGATCTGCATGGAGTCTTCTTGGAGATTTTTCACCTCTTTTAAAAGAAAAAAAAACCACACACACTCTACAATTAGCAGTGGCATGAATTACTCTTATTTACGACAACATTAATTACAATTAATTTACATGAAAAATCGATAATAAAAATTAAAACACGTGCAGTTCAATATCATGTGATATATTAAAGTGAAGGGAAAAAGCTCTTCACTTTTAACGCAAAGCTTTTCGATTTAGCCCTGTATCCCACATTCCTGTACCCGAAGATCCCAAAATCTTAGACGGAAACGTCTAAGTGCCCTGTATCCATAGGCTGTAAAATCCTCAATTATTAACAGTAGACAAGGAGGCTGAAAAGATCCGCGGTTAATTGTAATAGAGGCTTACTCTAAGGTCGAAAAAGGTTCGAAATCGTAGGTATCTTTTTTAACAGAGCGTTGTGAATCGGTTTTGAAAGACCGGTGCTGAGACTGAAAAAGTCTGTAACTAGGCTCTCTAAAGGCAAGACTAAAGAAGTCCCAGAGAGATCAAAGCTCTAACCCCGCTAGACTGGTTGACTTGCGAGACCAGAAAGATCAAATTTTTAGGCAAGGATGATTGGATCGTGGCCGTCAATCGCCAATGATTGAGCGTGGCAGATCATTCCGACACCTTAATTAAACTAAGAACATCACTTTACATTCAAAAGAGGACTTAAAAGTTTAAAAATTACAACTTATCCGTAGCCAAAATCAATATTTTACACAATTAAGGAGAATTTAGGTTTAATTTTAACAAATTCTTCGATTAAAATTGCCGTGTGTTAAAATATAGAAGTCACATAGATGAAAGAAAAATAAATTTGATATAATAAAATTAATATAAGAATAGTTACTTTGAGGAAATGAGAAAAGGACTCTATAAAATAGCGAAAAAATGATTGTTGGTATATGCAATCATTTTTATAAGTCCATAATGTATTCAAAAATTATATTTTTCATAAAAAAATATAGAAATAATATTTTATAAGAGGTTTTAAATAGCTTCATGAAATAGTCTCCAATTAGTATTTTATTTGGTGGTTCCACCTGTTTGATCTAGTATCTACGGCAGAAAATACATTTAAACCTTGTATCTCGATTTTTATACAAACTCCAGTACTTATATATATATCTTTTTTGATAAAAAAAAGAAAACTTTTCCATTTTTTTCTGAAAGAAGAAGTTAAAACTTTTGATCGTGAACAAATGAGTTGAATTCTTTTTAAGTATACATAAGTATCTTCATCACTTAAAAATTATTTTAACTGTTTAGTCGCGTAATACATGTGATGACTAATAAATCGAGAAGAATCGATTCTCAACTTTAAATAGTGTTTTAATATTATTTTCACTACATTATAATGGTTTAAGGCAGTTGAACCAATTTTAGTTTACTACAAAATTTGAACATAGTAATTATACTTGCTATTAACAAATTCGTTAAGTAAGAAATCAATTTCTAAACTGATTAAAAAATTAATTTCAATTACGTGGATTTCTATTACGCAGTATTATTTAAACTTGAAACCTCATTTCTTTGTAGAAATAAATGCATTTTTCGAAATTTCTATTTGTTATAATTTGGATGTGAATTTTTCTTTGATTCGTGCCAACATTTTTGTTAATATTTCCATCATAAACAAAAATTACTCTCGTGGTACATAATTACAAAAGTTTTGAAATTTTGTTACTCATTTTAGTTCAGTATATTATTCAGACTTATATCGCTGCGAATATAAATATTTTACATTAATGTATACTTATATACATTGATGTGAAAGTGCTGAAAACTGATATCAAAAACGTGCGTATATATTAATTCGCATGTATTTATGCTTTCATTTGAAAATTTTATGAAAACTATGTTAAGATAATAAACTTATTTGATAATAAACATTGTAAGATTAAAATGACACTTATTTTTTCCAATTATTCGAAATATTCCACCTCTAATTTATATCATTTATGAAGAGATCATATTGTTTATAATTTTATTTATTATTTCTCTATTACTTTCTGGTTACTGGTTTAACTTAACAGATAAACAATTAAGTCGAAGGAATTAAATGTACATGATAAAATGGAAAAGTGATGATGATTATTTGACATTGCATGACTATTTTTAATTCTATAATAATAATACATAATTTATTGCATTACATATATTTTTAAAAGTATTAATCTCACCAATAAATATTCTTTGTAGAATATTATCTGTATAACGATTGACGCAACTTACTTTGATTCATAACAATTTATCGTTAACCAATGAAGGTTAACATGATTCCAATACATTTATCAAAATATATACATATATATCTCATAAAAGCTGTGTGATACAGCAATTTTTATAAGTTAGGTTAGTTACAAGTAGAGTAATATTCCATCTTTACTACAGTGTCATTCTGTCGTTTGGATAATACAGCTTCACTCAAAACATCATAACAAAAGGTAAACTACATGTATCAGTTTCTAGTAAAATATGTGTCCAATAATTGTTTCATATTAATCATAATAATCAAATTCCACTAAGAAGTAAAGAAGCACCAATATATAACGAAATGCAAATCTTTGATTGTTTTGGATTTTTTTATTATGCTCTTTTGCAATGATTAAATATTTTTAGAAGTTTAGTTCAGTAAACTTTTAAAAAACCAGGGTATAGATTTATAAATAAATTGGAAATAAATATACACAATCAAATTTTTTAGATACATTAATATTCCCGTAACGCCAGCTGTCGGGTATGTAGATTTCTTACAACTAAGTTACTCTACGAAGTGCAATATCAATAGTTATATTATTCAATGTATTCATTCATGTTTTTATTTCAAATTTAGAAACATATAAATTGACCAAGATAGAAGGAACATTCCATGAACCTTATATTGAAATAATTCATTAAAATTACAATTATACTGGCTAAAAATCGCAATAATCTTATAAAGGTGAAGATTGACATGTCATAATAAATTCACGTGAAAGTACGAACCGTATTTAATTTATTTACAAATTGAGAACTTCAATTTGAAACATTCTTCCGTTATTCTAATTAATAACTGATTAATATCTGGTAAATATAAGAAAAATCTTTTTACAACATTTAAATGAATTTTTATGCATATGATCTACAAAATTCATTTTAATACATGGATATTGTATATAACACTTATATTTAGTCAATAATTTTCTATAAATAGGTAATCTATTATTATAAACAAGTGATAAAGCCGGAAAATAACGTTTCTTAAAAAGATACATGAAAATATGTTATCGCAAATATTTCTTGATAAAAAACTTCTAAATTATTATCATTAGGAATCAAATCTACATAAGTCCTTTACTCTAAGTAATGTATTCACTATCATTCATTTAAGGTCTGTAACATTCAAGTGGAAGGTCATATTGTATTCATACATTCTATGTTATACATACAGATTTTTATTGATCACAGAACAGTAATAGTTAATTATCAACAAAACTTTAATTTAAGAAATATTAAATTAACTTGATATGATTTTACAAACACTACAATCCATTTATCTCGAGATTTATTTAAATTCTTTTTTACTGCAAAAAGATTTGAATTTGTTCTTTCTTATTTTTATAATCAGTTTTTTGAATAGAAACAAATTTTCTCACGTAAGTTGAAATCTGTAGATATTCAAGCAACTTTTGTTTGGCGTTACATATTTACCATACAATGCTCATATAATACGAATAATTTTTATGGTAATGATATCTAGTTTAATCTAAAAAATTATAAAGACAAGTCACGAATATATATTTGACAATAGAATTTGAATAATTTTCATTTTTTCTCTACATAATACATCGTATATTTAAGAACTTCAAAATACATAATTACATAATTACATAATATATGAATTACTTTACTGAAAAATTATTTCATTACATTATTCATTTTAATTTAGTATATAGTTAATGATTTAATTAATCATATAAGGAATTATATAAAATAAACGAAAGCTTCATGATAGAAACATATGTAACCTATCGTTT
Organism: Psix sp. ZL-2020; assembly: GCA_022817045.1. Classification (NCBI taxonomy): domain Eukaryota; kingdom Metazoa; phylum Arthropoda; class Insecta; order Hymenoptera; family Scelionidae; genus Psix; species Psix sp. ZL-2020. The sequence continues at coordinate 302 of JABFQD010003876.1, read as the reverse complement.
TGCTGATAAGATTGTATAAAGAAATCTTTAAATAGTTCATGTAACTGATCGTAATGATTCAGTAATCATATAAATTGATATAACAATATTTAACATATTACTAAATTCGAGATTTAAAATTTTGATCATAAATGATGGTCAATAAGATTTAAATTGAAAATTAAATATAAATAAGTGAATACACATGCAAAATAGATTCAACATCATTTTTAATGATTTATAATTAAATATTCCATACAATTTTTATCATAAAAATGCAAATATTTGGATACACCATTAGATCGAAAACAATTAAAGATTTA
>JABFQD010003875.1:0-12534 GCA_022817045.1 Psix sp. ZL-2020 | reverse complement strand
ATGATAATAGAGAAAAATTTTAAATTATACAATCAACAGTGTATATCCAATTGACTATTTAAAAACATTAGATTGTGAATATTTGCAATATAATGACTGGATTTTGATTTTACAGTTTTTATATCATTTTCAAATTATTTTCAAGTCTTTGGTAAAAGTAAATTAAAAAATGACTCCCCAATATATTTTAATTAATTCACGCATATTTTTTTTGAGAATATGAATGTGATGAAAATGACGAAGAAAAAAAATAAATACAGGTATATTTCTAGGATTAAACTATATTGGGCAGACTTTTCTTCATTTGAATTCGTAACAATTTTTCTTTCTGAAGATAGAATAAAAAACGTTGTCAATTTTGAATATGTATATGAATGAAACATAATCTGGATAAACGAAAATTTAATAATTAGAGTTTGTTAAACTTCATAAATATGAAACAGATTAAAAAATTATAATCAATTGCTAACAATTTTCATAAAAACTTTTTTGTTATACAATGATAATGTTAATCTTTTTTATACATAATCATTTTCAATATTCGTTATGATATTTTTCATACTTTCATTTAGTTTGATAAAGTTTAACATCGAATTCAATGTTAATTTATGTATTATATGTTTTCATTGATATGAATTTTCGTTCATTATCAACATTCGTAAGTTGATCATTGAATGAAGTTGACTGAATAATTTTCGAGGATTAATATATTTGTATTATAGCATTTTACTCACATCCAAATTACAAGCAGAGATAACGTAATATGTTTCAAAAATTTTTTATTAAAAACATTCTTCGTGGATTTTAGCAAGATATATAGATCAGTTATATTATATTATAAAAATTGAACAAATATTATTCAATGCATAGTAATTTTCATTGATGACAAATTAAAGATATAATTCTATGGTGAGATGGAGTGAGTCACGAAATATAAGATTTCGATTTACAATTACTTGATGAAGAAAGATCTAATAATGCTATTTTACACTTTTTTGGATTTTAATTTTCTGTAGCTTCAATATAATTATACGTCTACTTTTCAAACATAATTCTTTTAGCAAATTAGTTATAACAATGATAACAATGATTGTTCTTTTTACAGGAAGTACAGATTTTTTATTAACTTCATTTTCTGACATAATGTTTTTAGAGTAAAATCTCTTGTAAAAAGACCGTTTTAATAATTTAAATAATTCTATAAGAAGCTTAAGAAGAGCTATTAGCGAGATTTAAGGACATGTATATAAAATGCATGATTGTTATTGCAATTACAATTATTGTTGTTAATAAATAAATGACAAGTCTAATAAGTCGTAATTAATTAAAAATATTATTCATTTTGTATAATGCTTAGGCATTTTATTATTAAATAAATTACTATCTGAATTTTCGTTTTGATAAATGTGTTGCATTGATTCAAATTCCACACTACACTTACTATAGAAGTTAAATTTATTGTTTAAATCTGTTTATAATATTTTATACAAATAAAAACTTCAAAAGTTATATATAATAAAAGTACATTAAAATATTTCCTTAAATTTGAAGTTTTATTTTTTTTCTATGTAGAATCAGTGTATCCAGCCAATACATGATTGTTTGATACTTGGCGACATCATGATTACCGAGTTGACATGTCGTGTGAATGGGCCAATTTTTGATCAATATTGTTGATATCTGACGGGACATTAGGTCACACCAATATTGGATCAATATCTCTGAACCTCAAACCAATGAATCAAACCACTGTAGTTGCAACAATATTATAGGATGAAAGCATTGAGTTAGGGCATTTTTCATTGGATAAATTTTTTCGTATAACGCCCAAATAAAAAATTAATCGAAAAAATATATCATGTTAATAATCGGCGTATATGTTTTTTGCTATTAAATTTATAATCACTTTCATATATTTTCAAATGTGATAAAATATTAATTTGATAGATTCACAGTAATCTAAATTAGAATTATGAACTAACTTTAGTTATTTGTGGTGCTTGTTATTATTTATAGACTGAATAATTTTTTTTTATCAAAAAATCAGATAATTTTTAATCAGCTTGTTTCAGATTAAATATAAATCATATACCAAATATTTCTTAAAATGTATTTCTTTACTAAAATGTTCTACTTTTAAGACGCATTTTACATAGAAAATTGTAAGCGTCTCAAACTATCCGTGATTTTGGCAAGTTCGTACTGTCGTTGTTTGCTAATGTTGGGTCAATCTCTAGCTAATGTTGGAATGTAGTAAGTCAATGTTAGTCTACAAAATTTCTTCCTTGTCGTATGCCAAAACTATTGTAGTACAATTAGATAAAAGTACAATTAAACAAATATTTTAAAACTAATACATATGTTAATATATTTCCATTTTTTGTATAATGATATTATGATAAATTTTGTAGAAATTTTTCTGTTAAAATCTTTAATGATGTAAATCGTACTTTACTCTTCCGGAAATGCTTCTAAGTATTTTCGTGAAATGGTTTAAATTCGATTAAAAGTTTTTATTATACTTTTGAAAATAATTCCTTTACTTTTTAACTGGTATTCAAAATTTCCATTCTATTTTTAAAATACATTCTAAGAATGGTATAAATCTAATTGGAATTATAAGATTAATATATATTTCTTTTACATTTACCATCTTTTGATAATTGCTATAGTTCATATATTGTCAATAGAAATTTGACATAATGAATTAATCAAATCTTTTATGACAGTTGTAACAAAAATGATTAAATAAATAAGATTTACAATTTTAATTCAACTGTATAATATTTTAATCATGCTGAGCTAGTGCTGGCAAATGATCTTCTACCAATATAAAATTGGTTGTGCTGCCCTCAACAATCGAATATTAATTAATTCAAATGTTGAATCAATAACGGAAAATCCTTCTCAAACAATGTAAGCTTCCTAAATGATTGAATTGAATCACTTCTTGTAAACCAAAACTATTTCGAAATTAACCAAAGTTGGATTAATTCCATAAGGTATAACATTGGATAAATCAACGTCGACGTAAAGTTGATTCGACGTTGAAGTAATCTACTAATGTCCAGTTGAACTACTTTGAATTTACTTAAAACACTGAACCTTAATATTTGGTAAAATAAAACTTGATATAGCGTTGAATATCAATATTAATAATAAGTGTTGATTTAGTCTACATTTCAATTTGTGTTCTTGTAGAGCCTTCTAAAAGCTCAGAGTGTCATTAGAGTGTTCGTCAAGGAACCGATTGAAAACAATATTATGGTCATCAACTCATTATCGAATTTATATGTATACTAAAACTCGATATCTTACAATCGATATATGTATATATAATCAAATAATGTTCAAACGTAGATTGACTAATCATTTTGATTTGAAATCTCCTGCTTAGAATAATTTCTACATTTAATATTGATAAAATAAATATAAACTAAGATTGTTTGTTAATTGTCACTTAATATAAAACCGACATGGTCTAATATCAACCAAGAATGTCTAAAATTGGAAGCCAGATTTATTTTCTATCAAAGTTGTTACCATCGATATCCGATTCTCTTGTCAGTAGATAATTTAGATTTTCGTCTGGAAAAATTTATAAGTTTGTTATTGTTTATTGGTTATAAATAGTAATAAATGACAAAAATGTAAAAAAAGACAAATGTCCACTCGTTATTTATAGTGTCTTGTGATAATTATCGTATTTTCGCTACAAAGTTAATATCTAATTGAAACTCATATATAATTGAAAAACAATAAATAAACATTATGCATAACTTTTCAGTACATATATTTTATTACTTCTGCAGCTCGCTTGATACATTGTAAATGAACTGACATGCAAAGAGAAATAATTAAATTTTTGGTCTTGCCAATCTTTAATTATAACTTCATAATTCAAAGTTACAATGTATCGATATCTTCATTAATACGCTAACGTTGCTAACTGAGAGAGAAGAGAAAATATTCAATATATTGTGCGCAAGAGAGAAATTCAAATATTAGCTGTATATTATACAAGTTTTGTACAACAGCATGGAGAAATTTATGCAAATTTTCGCCTAACTACTCGTAACAACATAACTACATTATTTACAGAAACGAGTCAATTTCAAACAAGAAAACTGACAATTTTTAAAATAAGGGCATATCCTCAATTTGCATTGTAGTGAAGGATTCTGAAAACTTGTTTCAGGATATAAACTTATACTTAGACAAACTAGGTTACTTCTTTTACCGCACTAACATACGCTGCCTTATAAAAGAAAAACGTGTTTGAAAGTTTAAAAATCGAAAGTTTGACGGCAGCTATGGAATCCCAACGAATATAAATCGGTAAATTTAAAGCGATGACATAAAACTTATTAAATTCCCTCTAAAACGTGAGGAAGAAATTGCGCCAAAGTTTGAATTTTCGAACTATGACATTTTGATATTATTTCTCTGTTTTGGCACTTCTCAGTTTATTCCATCGTAAATCGATAAATGCTTTATTGAAAGTCAGCTAAACATTATGTTTTGACATCGGAGATTGATTCTGTGTATGGTCCACTGTAGTGCTCGAGATGAAATTTTATTTTTATCGAAGAAACATCTATATATCAGAAGTGTCTAAAACATCAGAAAAAAGCTAACATTTTACTAATTTTGAGGCTTAGAAATATTCATTTCTAAATTGTTATACCGTCTAGTAACTCCGTATCATCATAATTACGAAATTTAAATAACAAAGCAGATTATTTAGCGAGCTTTTTTAATTGTCATTAATTTTCAATTCAGCTTATTGGTCTAAAAGAAATGTTTAATTAACTCGCACAATAAAAAATTATCGTTGATAGCTGTGTGTTTGCACAGCTTATTTCGGCTTTTCTGGGCTTTCATCCTCATTAATCCTCTCAGTCAACTGTAAACCAATTAAATAATCTGTTACACGGCTTTTGATCGAAATGTTATGATATCGAAGTTCATGAAACATAATATTTATTGTATAGTACTTAATTAATAAATAAATATATTGTCGAAAAAGTTAAATTCCAAAAAATTACGCCACAGTGCAATGTCTGTATTACAACTCCAGAAAGTTTTCACGGTAAAAAATGACTGATATTGACTTCTCGTATTTCAAGATAAATTTTACAGCTCTATCAAATGGATTTTTATGATTTGAACCATATTTTATATTTCCTGGTATACGATTTTTCGAAATAACTTTATTTAATATAATTTATAATATTATGAATATCATAATCGCATTAAATTGAAGAATAATAAGTATATTGTTTAAAAACACTACCGAACCATGTTGAATTTTAGTTAAAATTTTATCAAAGCCGTCACATTATTATTGTCTTAACTTCTCTGAAGCTTCTCATCATCCATAGAATTATCTCGACACTTACTTCTGCCCTGTAATTTTAATCATTGAGGTAAACTCTAATTAATTTCCAGGCAAGTGTTTTTTATTCTCGAGTTCTCTTTTCCTTATATTTCTCAACAACATATTCGTTACATAAAGAAGTGTCACGATTGACCCAACTATCAAATTATTAAACCCATTTCATTTGTCTTTTTGCTCCTTTGAGAATATGGATTCTTTTATCAGCCGCAAGCCTTTTGTTGGAAAAGCGGAGTTACGCTACTTACTTTCAGTATAGGTAATATAACCTCTTACTCTGGATTCGAAAACCTAGCCTCGATATTTACCATGCCGTCAAGCCATCGATAAACCATATATTCTCGTGTGTAGGTTCACCTTTCCCTTTCATTAGTCTTTTCTCTCGAATATACGGGTGCTAGATCGTTACTCAAGCTCGAATTGGATAATGGATTTGTCTTAGAACTTTTTTCCCACTTTCTACTTCATATAATCCTGTTCTGACCACTAATATCCACATCTTCATAGAAAAGTTTAGCTTCCACCATATTCAGTAACTACTTTATTTATAGATGATTTTGAAATTCAATTAGAACATTCCTCTGCAACTTACACAAATTTGAATGATAAGATACTTTTATCGTCGCAATCTAACTATATAAATTTATCAGTTTTTAAACTAATTATGTTTATAAAACTAATTTTCTGTCTTTGTGTATTTTGATATTAACCTAATTGTCCCAGTCCTGTTTACATTGGAAGTCACATTAAAGTAGTTTTCATATCATTTCTCTATTATAAGATTGTTTCCAAGTAATTTTGTCTGGAGCATTTCTAAAGATCACATTAAAATTTTTCTATTTCTTTTCTTTTATATTGAACTAATAATAGTTGCCCTAATTTTATTATCTTTATTTTTCTTGTTATTATGATTGTTTATCTTCCAACGTTCTGCAACGGATATTTTGGATTGTTCTTTTTGAGTCTATCGTGGTTAGCTTATCAGACGACTGCCATTTCTATATATTCGTTTCCACCTTTTATGAGAAGATCCCTCCAGGGCGCTTGACCTATTATTTATTACAAATGTGAATTTCTCACCTTAACTCGGTATAATGAAATGCGTACTTCTTTTAACTATTTGAAATAAAAATTGATGTTTTTTAAAGCATACTTTATAAATGTGTTTTGATCAGCGTCAGATTCTAACAATATTGAACTAATTTATTTTTTCACTCGAAGCAGACATCTGCTGTTTCACATGTATTATTATGATATTTCATTTTTATACTAATTTTGCTAGTAAATTGAAGTTATTTTTGATATTTTTTGTGCGGTTGATGCATTTTGTTTCTGATTCTACACTAAGTTAGTAAATAGTTTGTTTGCACTCGATCATATTTCGATATTGGGTATTCTGAGTAATTTAGAGTCCTGTTCTTGCCTGTCCCTTGACCCATACGTGACTGTCCTTTGGGTTTAAGTTACTTCGAACTCACATTCGTTTGAAATCGTCCCCAGAGCTACTTTAAGTCTTTTGCCTTGAATCGTAAGTGTCAAGAATGCACTGGTGGTTGTCATCTCTATTGCCTGCTTTCTCTGCATTTTACAATAGCAATTTTGTCCGAGTTTTATTTCGGACTTTGTCAGTGCTGAAAATTGTTTCTAGTTCGTGGGAAAATAAAAAGCTTACAGGAAAAAAAAAATAAAATCAACTATCACAGAAATCTCTTATTGTCTTCGCCAATCAAAACCAGTTTTAATTTCTAAAGAGGATAACAGCTTTGTATTTTTTAGATACAAAACAATCCTTCAAATTTCATCGAAATAATTAAATTCTCACAATGATTTTTTCTTTAATTATTACTGGAATTTTTAATGGATGAAAATAATAAAATTATATACATATTTTCGTCATATGCATTTTTAGTTTTCTTTTAGCATTGCAATGAATACTTAAACCGGAATTTTTTATAATTTAAATTTTAAAAAACTTAATTTAATATAATAGAAATGATAAATTAATTAATTCTCAATGACTACTTAAGAAATATGTAGTGTTTAGGTAAATAAAAAAGGCTGGTGCATGCAATCTTGTATATATGTATCATAAGCAGTGAGGAAAATGCAGCGGAATCGTGGTAAACTGTCCAATCGAGTAAATATAAACATTGAACTGCCACAATGTCACGTCTCAGACAAGTTTAATAACACAAGCATCACAATGATGACTATTTAGATAACATATAACACAACATTTAATGAGTGTTTAACTACGAGTCAAGTACAACAGATTATCAATAATCCTGAACGTGGTTTCTTCCTTTACATAATATCTATACGTTGCTTTTGCCAAAATATGTAAAATGAATGCAGAATCTCCAATACGAAAATTGTGAATGGATTGAAATGACTTTTTTCAAAATTAATTTATAAAACTCACTGTATTATACTGAAATGCGTTCACTCTCTACGATTAGATCACACAACACAATTGGATCAATGTCTCACATACAAATTACTTTTATTGATAAAATGTCGTCACTTGAGTTATTCGCCCTTGATCAGATATAATATTCATTAAGTAAATGAAGCGAATATGAATATCATGTCGGATGTCGGATTTTCTACATGAAGCTTGAAGGAACAGTGTACGCGCAATGATGCTTTTGAAACCATTTGATCAAGATAATAGGTTGCGAGTCTGTGCAAAGTAACCGATCTTGCCTGTAAAGAAGGTCCCAGACTTTGATATTAGAGGATACTTAGCATCGCCTCATTTTTAACCAATTTTTCATTGCTTTTTTATTTTCTTTGAATAAATTTATATAACCAAGGTTTCTTATCTCCCGACGTGCTTTGCTTAAAAATTTTACAAAAGAACGAATCAAATCTCTCAAAGTGTAGATAAACCTAAAAAAAGTATTGGATTGTAAAACCATCTCACAACCCACTACTGATTACTTAGAGTAACACAATGATAATCAATAGAAGAATCGACGAGATTTCATTAACTTGATTGCAAATTTTCTTTTACATTAATCAAAGATTTTTCATTTGTTAATTTGATATATTTGTTGAATAGTTGTAAATCTATGTTAGATCGGAATAATACTGCAGTGTTCATAATTTTCTAATCAAGAAGATTTGTTTGGAAAAGTGAATAACAAAACTAAATTATACGAAGTTGCGAAATAATTGGGTCATTAAAACTGTACAGAATTGATGGAAAGTGCAAACTTTGACCCAGAATCGAAACGTAGCGAGAATTTATTCACCAAGTCTCATAGCTATTAATTTTTTCAGTTCTAATTTGGACCTAAAATTTAACCAGCGTCGATAATAAATAAAATGCAACAAATGTACAACTAATATTTGACTGTTACGTGCTAATGACTTCTCAAGCCCAAAATTACTCTGACTACCTCTTGCACGTTTACATTCACACAACCAACTCTAAACATGAGTCGCAATTAAAAATGCACGATTGCTCATTAGAACCTACAGGTCCTCTTTCCCACTTCAGACAACGAAGTTCTGTTTCGAGACTGAAATCATAAAAGCATTTAGTCTGGTGGAAAGTCATTGTAATTCCTAAGATTAAGTTTACCAGATTAGGTGGATATAAAAAGATCGTGAGCCGATCGATAGACTTTTGAAGTGAGCCCTCTCGAGTCTTCCACAGCACTAAGAATAATACAACGGATGAAGTGGAATGTAGTGGAAGTAGATGCGCAAGAGCTATACTGACATGGTATGGAGTAAAAAAAAAACGTATCACTAGCCCCTCTTCAACGCTTTATAAGTGCATCTTTCTTTCTGCGATGTTTTTCTATTGTATTCAAATAAATTTTACGGATAAATTGACGCTAATACTTTGTTCTCTTTGAATAAAAAGTTATTCTTTCCTAATTCGGTAATTTAAATATTTAGCATTGCTTAAAAAATAATTGATAATTTGTTTGCTACGTCTAATTTAAATCTTATACTAAAGTTAGGTCTTTGCTTCTCAAAAAGGTGAGTTCCTTTGTCGATAAAGAAAGACACTTATTATATTTTACCTTGACAGCAACAGCTAATTTATTTTGCCAGAATTAAGAATTTTCGTCTGAAAAAGTTAAGTAGGTAAGAATGTCTCTTGTCGAGGAACAAATGTTTCGTATGACTTCTCATTAAGAACTTGCATTCAAATGAGATTTGGAACAATGTTAAATTGTACACTTACGACTTTGCTCAAGGTGCATTCTTTCATCAACAGCATCACATTAATTAATTGTCATAATAAAGTAATTTGACATTGAAAAGCAGCAGAGAATTCAAAGAGTTTGAACAATATTATGTCGATGCTTCTAATTGAGTCGAACTTAAATAGAAACATAAAAATAATTTAAACACTGATATTTTTGAACTAAATAAATGATCTATGTCACCCATATTCTGAAAAAGTAAAGATATGTTGCTTTTCATTGATGTAATATTTTATATTTGTATGAATACATGTACAGTATATTGTGCTACAAGGGCAGTAAGATGACAATAGCCAATTATTGATCATGTGACATATTATATTTTTTCTTGAAAACTGAAGGTAACAATGAATTTCTCATTTGTTTGTTGTGTACAACATAACCTATTGAAAGCAATACAATGCTTGCGCATGCGCACTTCGATATTGAAGTGTTTTGTGCACTAGTGCATAGATTAAAATTGATACACATGTGTTCAAAATAGTCGAAATGCCTATGGTATTATCAAGTATTGCTTGCCCGCAATAGATTATTTTGTGTACAGAAAACAAGAAAAAATGCGGCATCTGGATCCACGTGATAGGAAGAAAATGATATTTCTTTAAAATACGAAATTTCGTAAATTGAATCAAATTAAAATTTATTTGTAAAAGCAGAAATGTAATGCTATTTTTACCATTTTTAATTTGCTGAAAGAATTTGATATCAACGATTTTAAATCATTTCAAAATATGATAAATTGAGCTATGTCAGGTGAAATATTTTAACTTTTTTGACAAATGTTATTGATTCTTATTACATGATTCTCAGAAAAAATTGTCAAATAAAAAATTAATTGTCCTTGTTATTTTAAGCAGTTCTTTGATTAAGTTAAATATCATATTTTTAATGATAAAATTTTTGATGATATGAATTTTAATTATTATCAACAGTGATATCTGAATCGATTTATTACATTTTCAATAATTCGAGAATTTGGGCTTTTTCTACTTAGTGAGAACGCAGTGAATTATATCTGAAGCATTTCATATTTTTAAGTTGGTTGATCAATTAAAGTTTAACATTTAAATCAACAAAAAGAACGTTTAACTTTTTAAGAATTTGGCGACTGAATTTTAGTTTCAAATAAGAATGTTCAAAAAGAAAGGTTAATTGTACGGTAAAGAGTGAATAAACATTTGACATTAAGCACTTAATTTAAATTTAACGTTATTTAATGATTTGAATTCCTGTATTGACTATAGATATCTTTAGATTTGTATGAATTTAATTATTTAGAAAGATCAGTTCATGTCGAGTATTTATCAGAGTAAAATTTATGGATAATTCGAACATTGTCTTACATTAAATAGAATTACTTTTAATATATCGATAAAAATGTATATTTTCCTTATGCTTAAAAAATAAATCGTTGAATAATTGATAATATAAATACTTATCAGGTTATTTTTGTACTATTTTAACAAAATAAATAAACGAAACGTACGAAAAAGACGTGTGAGTGACGTGACATCAACACATTCAAGATGTATACCAATGAGGTCAAATGGCCTGTTGAATTTAAAATTTAAATCATTGATCAAATAGTAAAACTTTTCGGTTATTAAAAAAACAAGATTTTTAGTTTAAAAAGGTAACAAAAAATCAACATTACATAAGTGGTTATTTTATTTTGTTCTTTATTATATAATAATAATTACATAGTTAAAATTACATGTTTAATACATATGTATATAACATCTTTATATATAAATATATAAAGATCAAAATTTATCTATATTACTGATCAATATTACTAGTCCTTGGGAAATATATTAAAAATTAAATATTAAATATTAAATCAAAAGCTTGGTCCAATATAAGTAAGAAATATTCAGCAGATAGATTATTTTTAATTTATGTCAGCAACATTTCTAGCTTATATATAGGAATATGCTGGTTAGATCAACATTGAACTAAAATTGGCCATTCAAATTAATTACAATTGGAAATTGAACGAAATATAACAAGATTGGTATTTTATTAATTATTTTATTGTGTCTAAGATACATTATTAAAAAAACAACTTTATTTTATCATTCATTATTAAAAAGTCATCTTATTTTATTAAAAACTGAATACTGAAATACATCAAAATTGTTATTTTAGACATTAGTTTTTTATCAGGAACATATTGAATTGTTTACTTCTAAAATCGGCGTCAGAATGTCTTTCCATCGTTACATAGAGAATACATAAAAAATAAAAAAGTAATCCGTGATGAACAATTGTTTGGAATTTTTTTTTCCAGTTGAGTTCAGTTCCATTTTTTAAAGCAAGAATATATACATTTTTATTTGAAAATCGGAGTAGCAATAAATTTTATTCATTTAAAATTTTTTTATTGACTTTGTTGAATTCAGTTCAATTATGTCTCGAAATAAAAAATATCACACACTCAGAAAAATTGTATAGTAATTTGCATTGTGTCAACAAAATTTTTTTTCATGACTTGTAGTTACATCAAGCAGAATCTTTTTTATACTTGTGAAAACAATATTTATATTTTACACCAACGATTTCATCACTTGTAAAAAACTAAATTAAATTTTTTTCGCTCTCTGTGAAAACCATAATTTATAACTATACATGTCAAGAATAGAATGTTCTGTACCAACGGAACCGACTATTGTTGTAATACACATTATAAATCTTTTCATTTACATATTTTGGCACTAGCAATTATTTTTGTTAAAATATCTTGAAAACAAGATTTTCTAAACTTTTAAGGAATTAGATATCTTTCTAAAGGAATGTGTGCTATCTATATTTTTTATTAATAAGTTAATAAACAGAAACTATATATTTTCTAAAAAATTATTTTGGAAAACTAATGTATTTCTAAAATTATATTTGAAAATATTTAATACT
>JABFQD010003874.1:0-12534 GCA_022817045.1 Psix sp. ZL-2020 | reverse complement strand
ATAAATTAAATAAATTAAGTTAAAATACATTGTTTAGATATCATTTAAAAGTACATATATCATAATACACGCATGAAAAAATATTGAAAATTATTTAAAAAGTATAAGTTCAAGAAATGTTTGGAAAATGTAAAAAAGAACAAATAAAAAAATTATTGTATGATATCCGAATGATGTCATTATAATACACTTAAAGAGTTAAAAATAGAAACTTTGTTTATTTGTAATGTTGAAGACCACCTTAATCCCACTTTTTCTTGTACAAAATTATTTTATTTATTAAATACAAATTGAATACATTTTACAGGTTGCTCAATATCGAGCTCCAAATCTTGAACTGAGTGGAAATATTATGCAACAAGGGATGTATGGTCCCAAACCTCGAGTATGGGACGAACTGTACGATCCACTACATGTTTTGCTAAGAGCCGTTCACAGGCGCGATTTCCAAGTGTCAATGGATCGGTTTACAGAATAGTAAGTTTTCCCAATTTTATATAACTTTACATTCTTTGTGAACTGATCAAAGGTGCTAATTATTATTGCTATATTTTTAGTGTTAAGCAAACAGGCAAGTGTAAAACCACACCTTGGCCACCGTTCAGACATCCGGCTCCTGTTTCTCCGGATTATGATGATCCTCGAATAGTTCTTCGGTCAAAAGTTTTTCATGCAATGGTTTTCGTTATATTACAAAAAGCTGTTTATGGTTATAATGTGTCTGAGCAAGTACTTGCTCTGACAATATATTTATTGGAAATGGCCGTTATGACTGCAGAAGTACCAAATAAATCAGTGAGTATTTTTTAATACAAATTACAATTCAAATTAATAGTAAAAATATCATTAAAAATCATTATTAACAAACTACTTATGAAATGTTTCAGGACAATCCTCTTTGTTATTACGGAAGTGGAGAATCAACTCGAGTAATACAAGATATGGATTTGGCTAGTTTTTATGAAACAAATGACTTGTCAGCAAATTTACGAACAGTTATACAGAGAGTCGTTATGGTTCAAGATCCAGAGTCCAATGTCACGTCAAGTAGGTTTACATTTGAAATACACTCATAGTTTGTTACGTGTACGTAATATTATATGTAATATATGTATATTAGATACTTTTATTATCACCATACAGTCTGAAAATGAATACATTTTGATTTAATATAAAATTGAATAGAAAATAACAAAATATTATCATTTAGTTGAAGAACTCGAATGGGAAGTGCACGAAGAGATGCCGCAAATCATAATGTTGAATGATGATGGCGCGGAAGAGCCTCAATCCAGCATTCTCGCACTGCCTTTGGTTGCGTATAGCGGAGACACGGTAGTCGAGGACTCTACCGTGACTACGTCCATTGTACCTGCGATACCGACAACTAGTGGTATTTTTTATTTCTATTTGTTTCAATCTAATGAGCTTAATAAACTTAATTTTGTGTGTGTAACAGCAATTTTTAACAAATCGTATTTTTTAGACGAATATGTGATGGATATTTTGCCTGAAGACGGGGTTGTCGCGATACCACACAGAAGTAATGAAAATGACGAAATTATTATGCACAGAAGTTTACATCAGATTGCCAACCAAGGTTTATCTCTTCTTCAATCACGCTCTGCATCAATCAGTATGACGATTTTATTGATGCATTATTTATTTCAATCAATTCGTTTACAAAATGAAATAATGTGTTTGATCTAACACTACATTTTTTTGCAAATATGATATAATATCATACAGATGATCTCATGTTTCATGAATAACATTTACAATTGTCTCAATTTGTATAAGTTTTTATAAATTTCTAATTATTTGTCAGTATTTGATATTAACTAAAATATATTTATATTGCAGTTTTAACGATAATCAACTGTTTCTCTCTACACTCTGTTTTAATATTAAGTTGAATTAATAATTAAATCAATAAAAGTAATCAAAGTTTATTCAATTCAATAGATACATCAAATGAAACACCGACTACTAATAGACCTGCTTTACCGCCAGCCATTCAACGACCTGCAGTTATGGCCGGAAATGAGATCGTAGCGGCCAATCAATCAGGCTCGTCTAGCATGACCACTGAATTTGTTCCTTACAAGCATTACAGATCTCGAGGCTCACAGGTATTTTGTTTTTTTTCTGTTTTTAAATTATGCAAATACAGTTTTGTTCAAATAAAAATGTTTAACAAAGATGTTTGTTTTTCAGAGCACTCCTTGTCAGCCGCAGTCAGTGAGAATAAACCAGAGTATTATTTCATTGCTGTTGAAACTGCATTCGAAATTGTCTGGAGTTCCTGATAGTTACAATCCAGAACAGAACTCGACACCAGAAACGAATAAAATGGATACGGATACAGAAAGTAGCAATGCTGAGACAGCTAGCAGCAGCGGTAATTTTGGTGAACAGTCAACGCCTGCGCCAGAGTCGCGAATCGGAGATGGTCCATTT
This sequence comes from Psix sp. ZL-2020, assembly GCA_022817045.1. Classification (NCBI taxonomy): domain Eukaryota; kingdom Metazoa; phylum Arthropoda; class Insecta; order Hymenoptera; family Scelionidae; genus Psix; species Psix sp. ZL-2020. Next base: position 10,074 of record JABFQD010003874.1, on the reverse strand, counting down.
TTCATTGGCCAGCTGCTGAACAAAATTGCTAAACTAGATCCAATGTGTCGAGACTTCATCACAGAGACGAGAAACTCATTGTGGCCTAAGATGAAGGATTACGAGGCTGAACAAAGAGAAAAAGAACAACAGGAAAAAGAAGAAAAACGAAGACGAGCCAAAGAAAGGCAACAGAAACTTATGCAAGAATTTGCTAATAAACAGAGGCAGTTTATGGAAAAAGCAATGGAAACAGGTATTATATTCGTTTTTAATAGAATGAGACCTTGATATAAAATGCATCATATTATAATTTTGAATATGACTTTCAGATGAAGCAGGTGTTTCAGGTATGGATTGGGAGCACGGTGAGGGGCCAGCTACTTTAGTTAGTAAAAAAGAATACGACTGTGTTATTTGTAATCAAACAACTCCAAGCACAGAAGATAAACCAATGGGGCTCATTGTTCTTCTGCAGGTAATTAATACAATTTTTTTTCATTAGAATTTGAAATATATTGTCATTATTAGGAACTGATGCAACTGCTTTATTTAAAAATTGATATTTCGGAAAATTATATTCTGATAAAGAAAAAAAATATTCTGAAAAGTCAAAAAATAAAGCAGTTTTATTAGCTTCTGAGAATAGTAACATATTTAAAATTCAAACAATATTAAAGAAAAGGAACATAACATAGTTCTTATGTACTGTTCAAATACATTCTTTTCTATTCAATATTTTATATATACTTGAATATATAATTGAATTTTTGTAACTTTTTAGCCAACTAGTGTATTAGCTCATCAAAGAGAAGAAAGCGAACGTCTGATGCTTCCAACATCAGACTCTGATCCGCCAGTTCCTAAAAACGGAACTCGACTTTCGAATTTCAACTCTAGGACTTGTAAATTTAATACTCATTTTGATAGTGTAAGTTTATTGCTGAATGAATATACAATGCAATGCAATATAATGTAACATCTATATTAAAATTTAATTTAATTTTCGATTATTTTAGAAAGCATGGCTGTTAACTGTTAATACCGGATGGGAAGGAGGTATTCATGTACAAACATGTGGTCACCACTTACATCTCGACTGTTTGAAGTCATATTTACAGTCGCTTAGGAGCCAACAAAGACAACAAAGTTTAGTCGAAACAGGCGAATATTTGTGTCCTCTATGTCGACAAACAGCAAATTCCGTACTGCCACTATCACCAAAAATGGGTGATAGATCTGCAGTGGTCAAAGCTAAACAAACCTCGATGGCGAGACTTATTATGGAGCTAGGTGTTTTTCTTAAAGAAATGGAAAAGTATCCTGTAAGTTGAACCTTTCATTGAATATATACAATAATATGCAGTAATAGTTTAATTTTTTATGTAACTTGATTCAGGACTCAATTTTTGAATGATATGAACAATCTTTATGGGTAATTTTGATTTTTGTTGTCATATACTGTGTAAATATATTAGTTGTCCAAAAAATTAAACAAAGTATCTTTTAAAAATTGTATCCGGGCCAAAATGACCCATATTTCACTACTATAAGAGTGAATTGTATACTAAAATATTACTTTCTTTTCTTTTGTGAAATTATCTATTGTGTAGAAGGTGAGTATAATACAATAACTAATAGTCGCCACGTGTTTTTGAATCATTGCTTTTAATGTTGCCAATGAATCGTTGATTCATTTTTTTATAAGACTTTGCTTCATTTACATAGCGCATCCTTCCAGTAATCGTCGTGACATCATTCATTCAGAACAAATTTCGTTAAAATCAAAAACAGGTCTTCATGTTCCATGAGAATGTTTTTTCGATGACAAATTTTACAATAGTCACTATAGTTTTTATCTTTGAAATTGGTGTTTTTAAAATAAGTTTTTGCATTTTTTCTTGGCGATTTTTTACAGGTATCAAATTTATCCGTTGCAATGGGAAAAGCTATGGAAGATATAATGGGTTGTTGCTCTCCGTCTAAGTTGCCTAGTCACCAAAGCTTTTTCCTGTTTGTTACTTCTGTAGCAAGGACAAACTTTGAAATTGAATTAGTTCAAAGGGGAAACTCACTCTGCACTCCTCATTCAACACAGCTGACACCAAAGCGCGATTGCATGGGTAAAAATTTACTTGTTTACATTTTAAAGACTGTGAATTGAAGACAAATTTCTAATAATTTTGATTTCTTAATTGAAACTATTATTTTATCTGTAGTTTCAAATATAGAATCATTTATAATACAAATGTTAGAACATTAGTAATAATATTAACATGATTGCATTTCAGTTGCTTTGCTACACGTATTAGCAGTGCACTCGAAAGTACTAGCAACTTGGTCAACATATAGTGTTTGGCAACAGCTAACTGAAGTTCCAGAGGAAAATACGTCTAATAGAACAGTAAAATTGCTGTTTGAAGACGTTCCTCTACTTTTAAGGGATCCAACATGTTTACTCATCCATTTCATCTTGCTGCTTCCTTTACACTTAGATCGAAGTACGTAATACTGGCCAATCATCATAATACATGATTCAATAAAAAAAAAGAAGATTTAATAATTTTAAATATTTCATGTTTCAGTATATTTTTCTACTGTCGTGAAAGTTCTATACAATTTGCTGTACTATCAAGTGTTGCTTCAAGTGAGTTGCGAATTAACTCCAAGTGAGAGGCAGAGTATCAAGCAATTAGCAGTGTCGCCTGTCCGGGCTAAGGTTGCCTCAAGGCCGTTCCTCACAGCTTTAAACACCGTCATTTATTTCTTTGAGAGTACTCAACTGTACGAGAAAGATGAGAGCGAGCCAGTTTCTGGACAAAAGTCAAACTGGGAACTTGTAGATACTTTGCAAGAAAGGGTAATACAATAATTTTTATGCTATATTGAATGATTCTATTTTCGTTTTCGTTTTCAAACAAAGTTTGATATTAAATTTTATAAATAATATTATAAAAATGAAATATCAATATGTTACGCAACAAGAAAATAAATAATTTTAAGTTATTGAAACTATTTGTTTGCTTATTACTTATATTTTATTTTTTTTAAAAAGTAAAATATATTCATATATTAGAGGATATCATGATTCCTTTTTGAGGTAGAAGAAATAGTATAATACTATTCGATAAAAAAAATATTTTAGATAAGCAGGATTGCTAACATAAAACACCTGTTTACATAGTTGTGTACTGTATTTGATGTTTTGAAAATATGAGATATGCTGGTATCCCTACTGGCCATACCACCTACTATATCATGTTTTGAGTGCAACGAAGAGCTGAATTTATTTTTTGTATAAAATTATATGATTTGTTCTTAAAGGTAAAAACGTTATGTCTGCCATTTTTGCGGATCTCGTCACTCATGAGGTATCATCTGTATGAACAAGAATTGCCACAGATTGATAAAGCTGAACTTGAATTCGATAGTCTCGCTATGTACTTGGATATTAATTGTCAATGGCAGTATTCGACAAAGTGTTGGAATACCTCTGATTTATTTGACGCAACGAAAGCAATGCCTTGGATTGATGATGATCACATGGTAGTCCCGATGTCATGGTTTATTCAACTAGCTGTATTCATCGAACGCAACCCCGAAGATGCGCGAGCGCTCACAAAATCACACCATGTTGCCTGGCAAATGCCGAAACTTTTAGGTCTTCCGAGGGAATATGAAAAGATTTTTACGGTAAATTGGTTTCAAATGTAGTTTATAAAATCAAGATAATGATAAACTAATAATTTATTCATTTTACAGTATTATCACAAAAGGCAATGTACGATGTGCCAGTCTGTGCCGAAGGATATTAGTATATGTTTACTTTGTGGCACGATAGTGTGTCTGAAACAAAGTTGTTGTAAACAATCAAACGTTTGTGAAACCGTCAGGGTAAGAATTTTTCAAATTTAAGTTTACTTCACGTTCTTTTGAATTTAATATGTTTATTTTTTAGTTTACTAAATGCAATATTAATATATAATAAGATGTGTATTAAAATTTTTTGTACATTCTTGTAGCACTCTATCGAATGCGGAGGAGGGACTGGAATTTTCTTGGAAGTAACGTCAACTTACATAATCATCGTTTGTGGAAGACGCGCGTGTTTATGGGGGTCGTTATTCCTTGATGATTTTGCAGAAGAAGATAAAGATCTCAAGTAATTACTTTATTCATTTATTTAAATATTTACGATATATTTTATTATTATAAAAAATAGAATAATTAAAACAATTTTATTAATTTATATTATTTTGAAATTTGTTACTTGTTTTTTAATTCATTAGATATAAAGCAATTAATATTAATTCTTATCTAAATATTTATCTATATAATTATATATCTAAAATGTCAAAGACATTTTTATTTTTAAAAGATTAGACTAATTATATTATACAATAATTTATATTTTTTAAAATTATTATTACACTATCATTAATTGAGCTCATGTTAATTATTTTAGACGTGGTAAACCTTTGTACCTAAGTCCTGGAAGGTATCAATTACTGGAACAGCAATGGTTGTCTCACAGATTTACTCATACGCAAAAAAATTGGGTTTACCATCGCGATGCGCTGTGACCATCACCGGCTAGGTGTTCTCAATAAGCCAAACTTCGGTTTTTCCCCTTAACTATTTCCGCCCCTAACCACCTCGCCAGAAGTCCATTTTACATGTTTATCGCTGTAATACCTATCGTCTGACCAATGATAACAAAGGCTTTCTAATTACAATCCAGACCAATTGAAAAGAAGAATAGAGATGATTTTTTAAAAAGTTATTGAGTTCGTATATAAATTCAGCGAATGACTTTCTGTTCGCACATGCAGGAACAAAGATCAAAAGTATTAAACGAAACGTTTCGACGATGAGACGGCAATGCAGTCCACGATATGTAACTTGAACGAGTACATACTTTAGATTTTTGTCTGATTACGCTTAGAGCTCGCCTGTATAATACTTAACATATAAATAATATACATATACGATTTCGGATGTGATGATATATTAAACATATGTAAATTTACTTTGTATTAAAGGGCGTATCCCGTTTATTAGAAATAAATGAATAAATAAATATATAAATACAAAAAAATATTATGTATAATAACAATATTATGTATGATAACAATATTATATATTATTCACAACTTCGTGTAAACGATACACGAATCATTGACTGATTTCGATTGGTCGGACACTTTTCCTTCAAATTGTCGCGGTTTGACACGGTTTTTTTCTTGTGCGTATGTTTGTGTTTGCACATGTGTGTGCGTGCGTGCGTGAGAAAGAAATTTTAGCGCAGCTGGTTGTTATTATAATTACGAAAAACTAATTTTTAATGTAAAGATACATTTACAGAAGTTAAATTAATCACATGATGAGAAGAGTTTATTTTTTCAATCGAATAAATTGGTCTGGTTCTGTTTTTATTAATCTATTATTAGACTTTTTAAAATTGAATTATTCAACTACAATTTACACATTTACATATTTTTCGAAGTGTGAAATTTTATTAGTTATTTTAAATGAATTTAAAGTAATAGCTTAATGACACAAGTATGCTAACTATATGAATTAAAATATTGGCATCATTTATGATTGAATCATACACATTTCAAAAGAATATTATCATTGGATTTATTATTTTAATCGTTGTGTGTTGAAGAATTGATGTTATAATTGTATTTTTACTTACAAAAATATGATTTACTATCATATGTTATTAAATTTTAATAGCAAATCGGTCATTTTTCCTAACATAATAAACTACAAAATAGTGTTTCATTACCACAGACTAATTAATTATATATGTTATGCTTTTTTTATAACATATTTGCTATTTGATTATTGTTGGTAAAAGTTGAATTTGTTTTAAATTTTTAGACATATAAATGATATCAATTTTTCAAATACAATGAAAATGATGAATAAATATCATCGTTAATACAAAAAATTTTAAAGAAAATATACCCTTATTGTAGTATGAAAATGTACATGAGTTACGATCAAATTTGTAATGTACTATTAACAATTCTCTTGTGACGACGCTTTTGTATATTTAATTTAAGCAATTTTGAATCAATGGAAGGTATAATTTACTTAGCACTATGTTTCAATAACATAATAAAAGACTGATGTCTTTATGAAGCCTTATTTTGATATCAATAAGACAGGTTAAAATGTTATCTATCCTTATTTTTTCATCCTGTAATTTTTATTTTTTTCTGCATTATAATTGATACTTGTTTATTTTTCATTCATTATATAACTGATATGAATCAATACTATAAACTCTGATGCAAAATATTGAAACAAAAACTTGTTATAGCTACGTAATAATTAGTTACCATACATGTGAAATTTTTTCACTTGAACTATTCAAACAAATTTTAAAGAGAAGATCGAGACTGGCTGGATTTCCATGTTATGTTTGTTGGTTTTTAAAATATATTAATCGACGAGATCTTGTTGCACTGTGCTTATCAGTCATAGACGCAGTTGTTTTTCAAAAACTGACAAGTTTTATGTTGAATTTTGTAGATTATAAACAATTACAAAACTTATAATAAATAGTAATAATTAATGATGTTTAAAAATGCGCGATTTGTACTAGATTTGAAATCAAAAATTGATGAAAAGGTTATACTGCGTACCGTTTGAAATAGTTATCGCAAATTGTATAAGCAAACGCTGTAGAAAGCGGATATTTGCTAAACAAAATATACATTATAAATTTGTTTGTACGTAGAATTAATTATTTTAACGATGATGATCTGTGCATCTATGATCTGATTCATTGTAACAAATGTCGGCTGTGTAAGTGTAACTTTGACATGCTCTCAGTGGTTGAGAAACAATCCATCACATGGATAATTGTTTCCATATGTTATATTTACTGGTGCATGTTTTTACAAGATTCTTTGATGATTATGAAAATGAAAATATTTGCGTAACAGCTAACAATTCAGTGTAATCCCTTTAATGACTTATAAAAACAGAGGACTTGACATATTTGACCATAGGATGACACATGTGCATGTATATCTACGCGTGCTTTATTTTTTTAAGGAAAAAAAGCTAAAATAAAAGAAAGTGTTTCTTCCAACGATTGTGATTTGTATGTACATATGTATAGATGTGATCGCAGCCACTTCATATGTTACGTTTAGTCAAGCAAGATCCAAATGATCTTTATATTATCAAAAATAAAAATAATAAAATTTAATACACAGTAGTCTATTCTTTAAATTCGTTCATCCTTTAGTGCATGGAAAATTTAATTGACATTGTTTTCTAGTATCATTTAAATTTTTGTTTGACAAAACATATTTATGAGATCGTTCTTTCTGATTTAGGACTTTTAATGTCATGTTGAATATGTTCGAAAATCAAAGTTTTTAAAGCATTCAAATAGTTGTAGAAAATAGTGTTGCTTATCACTAATCACATTTTCCACATTCGATGAATGACTTTTTTGAGACTTAGAATATTGATACAATTTTTAAGTGTTTTTGTAAGAAATAGAATTGTTCAGTCAAAACGTATAATGTCTGATAAATACGAAAGGTTGGACTTTTTATTTAAACATGATTAAGATGTAAATTTTTATCGGTTGGGAATTATGGTTTCAAATACGGATTTAAAATTAAAACTTAAAATCTCCTCTTTAAAATTGCGTATCCTATAACCCATGAATTCTTGAAATTCTCTTTTGGGTTTCCCTGCGTCCAATTTCGATAGAAAGTGTCAAAGGTAAGACCAGTTGAAAATACTAAATCAAATTTCAACCTGGATTAATTAGTTCTTTTTCTGTGCATATTTAAGTTAGAAATGATTTCTCCAAATACTTTTTAATATATGAGGATAAAAAAAAAGTTTAAAAAAGCAACTGTTTCTATATTGGTTGCATGTAACGGTCTTTTGATATTACTTTATATATATATATAGATCATATATGAAATATACGTTACATATATAAGGCATATATAGATTATTTAACAAGCGTAATGGGAAGTAAAATTATAATTTTTTTGTTATCTGTTGCTTATGTATTTTGCGTTATTAATATTCCATGAACGAAATTTGGATAACCAATGATAAATTACAATTATTATATCAACATTGTGGCAGTTATTTTTCAGAAATGTTGGTGCAACTACAAAGGTGATTTTTTCTCTTTAGTCTGAGCAGTGCATAATAAGCTTCTGATATTGTGTTCTAGGTTTAATTTATGAATTTCTATGTTTAAGATTGTGATAATCTTGCTGGGATTATCTTACGAATTCGAAGTGAACTTATGTTGTTTCTTAAGCCTTGAGATGAGTCAATTAAATTTGGCTTATTCTTCACTTCGATTATATGTTCTATACAAGCATTAATAATTTCCTCTTTTGCGATTTTGAACGTCTGAGAATATCATTGAAAGCAGCTAAATATGGTCAACGAATAATCATCATTACTCAGGAGGATAAAAAAATAGAATTTTTTAATAATGTTTTGTAAAGTAAGCTTTTATTTTAGAGTAATATAATTTACCTCAGGTTTTATTGTCTTTTATATTGTATATAAATAAAATGCGAGTCAATTCTATTTACAAGGATTATTCCGTTAGTTTGGGAAAAATGAAATATATATTTGCTCTCATTTTATAATGTTATAATGTTGGAGTGTAATGAAGTGTTATTGGAGCATTTGAATAAATTTTTCTCGTTCATCGTCGAATCGTGAGTATACGCGTATATCCTACATATTGATTCTCTATTGAATAAATAATATACGCTACATTGTGTCTAGCAGGGATAAGCACGTGATTATGTACAGATGATTTTTATTGATTTTATTGACTTTTATTTATAGGAGAAATTCAAAGAATATAAAATTGAGAATCCCATTATTAAAACGTCAATTGTCGAATTTAGTAGCTAGGTTTAACGATTTTTTGAGATTCTGATTCGCAGAAAGGTAAAATTTAACACAACATTTAGCTTTCTTATAAAAAAAACGATACATCATTTTCCTTCAATCAAAAGGTCGTTCAATTTATTGGTATTCAATGTTTTATTTTAATTTGATAAAAATACTCGAAAAATGGAAGTATTTTTAGTTTGTATCTAATTGAAAGGTTTCATATTATGTTTATGTCTCTATTGACGTATAAAATGGTTATTTCCGAAGAAATTAACAAATAATTTATAAAAGCGTAAGTCATTTGTACTTACACCTGAAAATTTTTCCAAAGTTAAGAATATGACTGATGTAGAAATTATTAATATATTAATAGAATCAATTCAATGAAATTGGATAAGAAGAAGGGGGCTTACGGTGGCTAAGTTATTATCTACAGTTTAACTAATTTTAATTTTGATTTTTTTAAAAGTATTATTAGATATCTTAGATAGCAATGAGTCGTTTTTAATTGTTTCGTTAATGTTTTCACATTAAGTGTGTTCAAATATTATTTTATTTAGTTTCATGCTGTAATATTTGTAAGACAAACTTATTGTTTGCCGTCATATTTTAACAAAACTCTTACGTTGTATTTTGAAAAAAATATACAACAATGTTCTTAGTTCGGTCAGAATTTGAAGCGTTTTTGATTGTTATACTTCTGCTATTGATAATACTTAGTTTCAAAGTCTGTTACTCGTGTGTGTAAGTATCAAATTTTCTAATGGTATTTATCTGTACCTATTAAAATTTTGGCATACATATTCTTAATTATAAATCATACATAACGTTGACGTTTCAGTTCTGCAATACCAGACCAATCACATCACCAGAGAATAAGAAGACATGTTTATACAAGTAATTTACGTCGTTCGAATCAAATACATGATCCGTTTGTCTTGACATGTGGTTCATGGCATGAACCACCGCCAATAGTTATTTCAACAGAATCACCCGTAAAATTTATTTTAATTTTCTATTTTATTATATAATTACATCATTTTAAAACTCTAAGAATTAATAAGTTTTGCAAATAATTTTAATATCTTTGAATTACAATTTATTAATGTTAATTTACTAAATTAATGTCAGCTAATTAATACATTTCCTAAATTTTGAAAAAAAAAATTTTTTATAGATATA